>VWYK01050773.1:0-13362 GCA_013399775.1 Semnornis frantzii | reverse complement strand
TTGAGGTCCCTTCCAACCTTACCATTCTATGATTCTAAGTGCCAACTACACTAGTGAGATTGGTGGAGTACTAAACCTAGGGTGGGTCATTTCTGCTGCTGACCAGTGAAAGATGTAGATGCCTTCTTCTCCTTCTCAGAATCAGGAGTCTGCACCTGCTGGTAACCATGCCTCTCAGGAGCACAGTGGATATTCCTAGGGACACCCAGAGGAACAGCAGGAGCACATGTGCTGTGGTGGTCAGTGCACACATACAGCAAGGTGTGCTGCCTCTGGTTTTGCCAGCTTAGGAAGGGAAAACATGAGCAGCCCACTCTTGGCTGTCACTGAGGGGAAACCGATTCCATCCCAATGCGATTACAAAAGTAGCTGCTCCCAACAAATAGAGGAGTCTGTTGTCATCTTTTTGAAGCTGCTGCAGCGCCTGCAGCAAAACCCAGAAACAAAGTCCTGCTGGCAGCAGTCAGGCATGTGCCATGAACTGGCTCAGCTCAAAGCACAGCAGAGGAAAAACCTGAAGAGAGCTGGAGGCTGGAGCAGCGATGCTCTCTGTATCTGTCACAGGCACAGACAGTGCCACCCAGCACAGCAGAGTCCTCAAGGGAACTCACCAGCACATCCACTGAGCAGAGCTGCTGCTGCTCAGGACTTCAGGTGCCTTTGCCAGCCAAATAAGAATAACTTCAGTTAAAATGTGCTGTCTCAAATCCAACTGGCTACGAACAAGGAACGCTGCCATAGGACTCCTAATTGCATGAGGGATTGGATCAGTAATAACCAGGTCCCTTTCTGTTAAAAAAAAAAATAAAGCCAGCAATGTGGGTGCATAAATGGATTTTCCCCTACAGCTGACATTGAATCTAAATTAAACTAAATTGTTTCCATAATTTGCAACCTCTGGTTTCTCCATAATTACGATGTTGTGAAATGAGCAGGAACAGCTAGGATATGCCCAGAGGGAAGAATTACATTTAGTGACCCTATAATGATCCAGGATGAAGAAGATGCAATAAAGAAACCACAGTATTCATTAATGAATAAGATCAGTAAGGAAGGAGGAAGCTGGAGTTCAGGAACGTATAGAGCATTCAGACACAGAAGCCACAGGCAGGAGTAGCCAGCAGTTTTACACCAGCAATATTCTTAACCATAAAACACTCTATTAGGCACAACCACCCTCTGAAAAATCCCCGAACTCTCCCCACCTGCAGAATGCTGGACAAAAAAAAAAAACCCCACTATTTAACAAATACTTTCTCCTTCAAACATGATGTAAAAAAGATGTTATTAGCTACTACACACAGAATGTTCTGCTAAAAATTAACCTTAGCATTATCTGATTTTAGAGTTGCTGCTTTCATTTCTCCATTGCATAGCTGAATTTGCCTTCCTGTTGACCATCAGGATGAAAACAATCTCTCAGGGATAGTCTGATCCTCTTTTTTCCCCTGCCATTATTCTGGGTGTGTTAAGTGTTCATTTTAATAAGAGTACAAGCAAAGCATGAAGACAGGTGACAATGGAACATTAGAGAGTTACAGAAGGTTAGAAGGAATCTCCCTTCCTACATACAACCTTCCCAGAATGAGGACATGTGTAATAGTAGGCTGAGAGAAGACTAAAATCATTTCAAGTTTCTATGATGGTATCACTCAGGTAACCCAGTCAGAGCTGATAGCACAACATGGCAGGGTCCAAACGTGTCTAGCACATGTTACATTCCATCCCTGTCTCCATAAAGCTTATCTGAGAATCTAGATAACATTCAAAACACAACTTTATGGTGGGAAAATCTCACCTAGTTAACAGAGTGATCTGGCTAAGGCACAATTAGAGAGGTACCTTTTGGGGAAGGCAGGTTCTTCTCTGCCTACAGTTTGCACTAATTAAACTGCAGTTGTCCACTTGCACCTGCAAATGTCCTCACAAGGACTCCCATTTGTGTTCCCACTTTGACATGTGGATACAAAAGCAGGGAATAAGCTTTAGCTCACCCCAGCACCATTAAAGAATGCAGTATTCCATATGTGTGAACCCTACCCTGCCTACTTAACACTCCTACCTTACAGGATTAAATATACACTTGCTTCTAGTGAATAATTACATCTGGCATCGATGGTGTCCTCCAACTGCCTGATAGAACATGAGAGAAGATGAGCCTCAGAGCTGCCAATTCCTTCAAAGTCCATTGCTGAGATGCTCATCACCTTGCTCTCAAGAGCCAGACAACCACCATTGCTCTGAGCTGTTAGGTCAATTATTCACAAACAGTAGTCTGAACAATTATTAATTCTTTAAAAAAAAAACTGATTAGAAAATTATTCTTAGAAAGTTTGAGTTCTTCATGAAAAATGCTGTTCTGTAATTATCAGCAGTAGCCTAAGCAGCAAACACCTGGGTAGGCATTTTCCTTGTGCATTAAAAACTCCACTGACAGCTAAAGGCTTCCTTTAGAGAAGTTTGAAGCAGGAGCCTTTCTTATATTCAGAGCTACCAACAGAAGTTAATAAACATCTCCAGCACTCATTTCATCTCTCAGCAATCTGCTGGATGAAGAATTGCAAAGCCATTCCTTCTGCAAAATCCCAATAACTATCTGATAAACCCTTTCGGGCAAATGGTCATTTGGAGTGATTCACCTGAACAAAAGAACAAACCCACACTTTCAAAATGGCATTGGGGCAAGGTCAGGCAGAGAATGAGTCTGCCAGTGTAAAGGATTGCCTTTGCCTCCTGACAGAGTCCTTCACTTTGGGCACCAAAATTAGTTCCATAAGATGACTGGCTCGGCAGAGATCAAGAAAATGGATTGATTTTTAATGTTCAAGAAGTTTTCAAGGAATTTAGAGTAATAGGTGCTATTAAAAAGCTGAGAGTATAGGAACCTGTGTGGGTATAGCCAGCTGAGTCCTGGGCTGCAGCAAGAGCAGTGTGGACAGCAGGGCAAGGGAGGGGATTCTGCCCCTTTGCTCTGCTCTCCTCAGACCCCAGCTGCAGTCCTGTGTGCAGTTCTGGAGCCCCCAGCACAGGAAGGACATGGAACTGTTGGAGCAGCTCCAGAGGAGGCCGCGAAGATGCTCAGAGGGCTGCAGCAGCTCTGCTGTGAGGACAGGCTGAGAGAGTTGGGGCTCTGCAGCCTGCAGAAGAGAAGGCTTCCAGGAGACATTAGAGTAGCCTTCCAGTATCTGAAGGGGGCTNTGGCAGGGGGTTGGAACTGGATGATCTTTGAGGTCCCTTCCAACCTTACCATTCTATGTGCATCTCCCTATGCTGCAGGAGAATCAAGGAGCTCCCTTCTCTCATTGTATACTGCTACATTATATACAGTTGGGAACATATGTGCAAGGAAACAGGGAGTAGCTGGTTTCAAAACACAACATAGTCCTTGTCAGGGATCCTGTTGGATGGGAAGTGTAGAGCTTTTACCTAGAAATAGAATAGAATAGGAATAGAACGGTAGAGGTTGGATGGGATCTCTGGAGATCATCAATTCCAAACCCCCTGCCAAAGCAGGATCACCTAGGTCAAGTTGCACAGGAATACATCTGAGTGTATTTTTTAAAAGTCTCCAGAGGAGACTCCCCCACCTCTCTGGGCAGCCTGTTCCAGTGCTCCAGCATCCACAAAGTAAATAAGGTTTTGTTTAGAAGCCACAGGAACAAAGCACAGCTACAGCAGTCAACCAGAAGTGCACTGGCTTGCTAGTAAGCAATCCAGGAGATTCAGCTGGAGCTCGAAATGGTTACCTGGAGTTCATCTATTATGAATGGCACCGTTTCAAGATATTTTTCAGAGGACTGAACCTTATATGGTAATTGATAACGTTAGAGCTGTCTCACATTTAAGACTGTCATCAAAAAAACAAGAAGAGACAAGTGATTGTAATACCTGCATCACTTACATCAGCCAAGAAAACTTTTATCACACACTACAGACCTGCTCCACAAGGCAGCTCTGTTCTGGCTGTCGCTCACCCTTGGTGTAGGAGTGGTTTAGTGCAGAAGCCTTTGTGAGGAAGCACTGCCAGGAGTTTACAGCATCCTTTCTTTAGATGTCATTGCATTTCCAAGCTCCCAATTAATTATGTGCAGCTTCAGGTTACTTGGCAATCTATTTTACACTGCACAAGATGAAGTTGAAGAGTCACTCCTGGAATGACTGCAGTTGTCAGACACGACATGTTCTAGGCTAGCCAAATGAATATTCCCTTGCTCTGGTGAGATGTGGGCACTTCAGCAGTGGCAGACAGTGCCAGTAAAGGATTCCTGAACAATCCAGGGATAGCAAGCAGTTTTACAAAGATGGTTATAGGACAGTATCACACAACACTGGTGAAATTAACTTCCTCCTAAAGCACAGCATAATCCAATCAAGCAGGATCAGCTAAACTTTTCAAGGGGCATGTAAGTGTTCTTTGGTGGAAGACTGCAGCACACTGCTCTTCCCTTTGTCAATGCTTACAAAGCTTTCTCTTTCCTTTGGTGAAGTATGTCAGTTTGCAGATTCTCCTTAAAATAGCATGATCTAGTTCTCTAGAACTCTAAATCAGCTAGAGGTTTTTTGGGTTTTTTTTTTTCAATCTGATGTAACTGAATCTTTGGTGCAGTCTACTAAAGTATAGAGCCATGGAATGGCTTGGATTGGAAGTGACCTTCCCAGTAGTCCAACCCCACCGCAGTCAGTAAGGACATCTTCAACTGGATCAGGTTGCTCAGAGCCCATCCAACCTGACCTTGGATGTTTCTAGGGATGGGGCATTTATCACCTCTCTGGGCAACCTGTGCCAGCATTTCACCACTCTCAGTGTAAAACTTCATTTTATCTGGCCCAAATTGCCCCTCTTTTAGTTTAAAACCATTGTCCCTTGTTCTGTTACAACAAGCCTTGCTAAAAAGTCTGTCTCCAGCTTTCTTACAGGTCTCATTTAAGTACTAAAGGCCACAATAAAGTCTCACTGGAGCCTTCTCTTCTCCAGCCAACAATCCAAACATTCTCAGCCTGTCCTGATAGCAGAGATGCTCCAGGCCTCTGATCACTTTTGTGGTGTCCTCTGCATCTTCTTCCTGTGTCTGTTCTAAAAAGGCATTAGAAAACACAACTAGAAAATGCACTTCCACTGCAGCAAACAAGGTGTTGCACAATTCTATTCACTAGAGGCAGCAGGACAAGCCTGCCAACCTCAGCTTTCAATTATTTGTCAATTCCCTTTCCTTGGCTCATCGGAAAGGTCATCTGAAACACACTAGACTGTCCCTGCTGCAGATTGCTCCTGTCAGTGCCCAGCAGCCCAAGTGTTTGTTAACTTCTGTGCACACCAAAAACGAGTCTTGCTTTGTTGAGAGCTTACTGTCTTCATACTAAGCTGAAGCACAGTGTAAATCATGGATGAGCTGGCAAAGTTTCTGCTTTTCTAAGAGCTAGCTGCTCACCAGCAACATCTGCAGGACCATCAAGTTCCCAGCTCTGTTTTGTTGAACTCACCCAGAGCTTTCTCTGAAACCTGCTCCAGCTCAGCCACCTGCCCACTTAGTACCTAGGGAGAAGGTGGAGGCTGCTGCCTGTTTTCAGAAGCAGGACATGAACTGAGCCTTCATACAGAACTTTTCACCAGCACATTTCTCAGAAGTCCTGATGCACAGCTATGAAAATGGAGGCCCTAAGGTGATTGGCTGGGCATAAACCTGCAGCAATCTGTTTCGTTCTCAAGACCTGCTCACATCTACCACCCATTAACTGCTGCTATAAAAGTCAGTCAGGATCTTGGTAAAACGTGGTTGCCCCAATTACAAACTCCAGCAATTTCCAAGAAAATTGGTAATGCAAAAAAATGTATTGGTACCAAAAAAGCAAAGGTTAAACAAGATTTGCAGCTTCAATTACTTACAGGCCTTAATGTAAGTAACTTAGGGAGTTAGAAACTACTTTAAACTTCCAAAAACCTAAGTATATATTTGTTAGGGCTTGTATCTTCATGCTCTTCAGCTGCACAAGGAACTAGCTGGAACACACACAATTCCTGATATTTTCACTTAATTAACAGATGCATTCCATAGTCCCACATGATCTGCATTTTCCATAAATAATAAGCTTAACTGATTAACTGATAAATGTCTTCATCTGCTTTTAGCATCTGCATGCTGAGAGAACAGGTTTCTTTGGCATGCCATACCTCTTCCAAAGTGACAGTGTTTCTATGGCAACATTCACATTTATTAAAGCTGGATATAGTATCCCTGCTGAACTTGTGTGCCTGAAGTGTGAGAACAGGCGTAGGAAAAAAAACACCTGCTCTTACTTATGGAGTAGGCATACAAACCCTGGAATAATCATTACACCTCCTGTGAAAGATGCACTGACACACTTTAAAACACAAGCACTGAAGCATGGACAGGTCAAACCTCCTATGGTTTGGATATCTTGCTTTATTGCACCTTTATAAAAGAAAGTGTGATGTGGCATTTGAAAAAAATCAGCTCAAATAGGAACCCAAGGCAGTTCCAGCCTGTTGGAGTAAAAGGTGAATCTGGTTTGACTGAGGGCAACATTTGCGTTGTACAGTAACATACAAGGAACAAAACTTCAGATTCATCAATCACCTTGTGGCTCTCAGTATGTCAACAGGTTAGGGGAGATCATAAAATCAGTCATAGAATGGCAGGGTTGGAAGGGACCTCAAAGATCATCCAGTTCCAACCCCCTGCCATAGGCAGGGACACCTCCCACTGGTACAGGTCACTCAAGGCTTCATCCAACCAGGCCTTGAACACCTCCAGGGAGGGAGCAGCCACAACCTCCCTGGGCAACCTGTGCCAGTGCACTGCATTATTAAAACAGATGAACTTGGTGTTTTCACTGTGTCCACAGGACCCACAGTCTTCTCTTCCACAGATAAAAAAAAAAGAGAGAGTACCCTGAGACACCTCTCAAGTGACAGTGCCACCCGCCAGAGTTTGAAGTGGCTTATGTATGCCTGCACCATTCCATCACTACTACTGGTTTCAAAAAATAATGTACTGCTACATGGTATAAACTTCTGCACATGAACAACTCCTTCAGGTGTTTCAGTCGGGACAGCTCAAAGAGGAAACTGGCCAACTGCCAGCACTGAATTCAGTGGATACTGGGAAGAGCAACAGATTTTAATCTGAAACTCAGTTAAAAGCAGAGATGCCTATGCAACATGTCAGATTAGTTTTGGACAGTACATGACACTTACAGTTGTCAGTAAAATCAAATCAGGGAAGGGAAAAAGTAAAGACCACGAGGGATCTCATCTAGAGTAAAGTTTCTACACATTAATAAAACATTCATGTGTTTTCATATACTGTACAGCTTAAGGACAACTCAGTGGAAATAATTCTTTATTCTTATGCCTGCATAGGAGTGACAGCAGTCAGATTAAAAATTCATTGCTGCATTTTGAAATTTGACTGATTATTTCTGTAAAAGAAGAGAATGGCTTCCTAACCTTTCCAAATACAGAAGTTAGAGATCATTTCCAGACTTTGGAAGACATTAAAATTAAAAGCATGATAAAATTTGTTATGGTATTGTATGAACTCAGCTAAAAAGAAAAACAAACAACCCAAACCACATTTCTGATGAAGAGATGCTTGTATGACAACATGGTGTAAAAGACCAGACCTCTGAGCAGGTATTACAGGGAAAACATGAAATGTCAAACCCGAAAAACACCATGAAGATGATGTAGGAAGAGTGAGACCACTAACTGCTCTCATGTCGAGGCCAGGATAACGACAGGCTTAGTTTGTTCTGCTCCCTCTAAACCAAATTTCAGTAAAAGAAACATCTGAACAGGGACTTATAAGCCACACAAACTGCAGACTATACCTAAATCACTGTTTTTTTGACACCTGAATTCATAGAACTCAGTTATAAAATGTTTAATATCTACAGCTAAACCAATCTTGCAAAAGAAAAGAAATCACATTTTTTGCTAGCAACTTCATTCTGTTCTTGGCAATGATGATGAAATGCACTGCCCTGATGCAACCAAAGAATTGATAGAGAGTTTGGAAAAGGTTACAGTTGCAAGCTGCAGAATGTACCAAGAAACAACTCAGGAGAAGAATCTAGTTAAAGAAGGTGAGTATCTATGGCTTTGTTCAAAAAACAAAAATAGTATTATAAATTACAGGTAAAGTCAGTTAGAATTTCCTGTATTTCACCTCTACCCCTCTTAATGAACTCATTATCATGTCTCGCAAACAGGAGATCCTCCCTAAGCCAGCTGTGTGCTGACAAATCTCTCATTCTGCTCTGGAAAAGTAAAAGCTCTCGAGAAAAGGCAGTGTTCAGATGTCCTCCATCAGTAACCAGCACCACTGGGCACTGGTTATACATAACTAGGCAACCTGAAAACACACAAAACACAACTGGAAGTGACCCCAAGAGCAGGTCAAAAATTACTTTGCTGCACTTTCATAAAGCAAGCTGCAGCCCAGCCTTCACTTTCCTCCTTTCCATTAAAAAAAACCAAATCTCAATCAAAATTTCTTTGGTTGGGAGACAGCACCCTCTGGTGTAGGCCACAGAGGGAAACGTGATGTTCTTTCATAAACTATCTTCAGTTATGACAAGAGGGGCAGCTACCTGACTGGCATTACTATGTAGACTACCCAAGATGTGGATTAACTGCCTGAGATGTTCCTCAGGTGATACAGAGCAAACACCTCTCACATGAGGCTTCACAGTTCTGCTAGTTGTATAAAGCTGCCTCTACAGAGACCACTCACAAATGTGTTTAAAGGTCAAAATACAAACTGTGTTCCCCTTCTGTGGCCTGATTTATTTTTGTTTTGTGTTACCCACCTCCATGTTCTCTTGGGGTGCCCCCTTCCTCTCCTAGGTAACTGAGAGCTGCCTACCATCAGGGAAACATTCCTGCTTCTTATCACCTACACTGGACACATTTAAACCCTCATTGGGTCCTGAATAAAGAAATTTAGCCCTCACTCACAGCTGCTCTGCTAAGAGCAGGGGCATAGAGGAAACTGGCTTCCTGCTATGCCAACTCTGCATCATGCAATGACTTTCTTAGACTTTCAATAGCAACAGGAGCAAGTTTTCTTCCTCTGTTTTTTCCTACTGGGAATTTATTCCTCTTCTTACTGAAGTTTCTGAAATCAAAGGTGTGGAATAAAACTGCCTTACCCAAGGTAGTGTATACAATACATCCTTACTGCTGTGCAGAAAATGGCTTAGTAAAGTCCTTGTACACAGTTTTGAATAATACAGCCTAGCTCCGGCTTTCACCGCTAAGCCCCGCTCCGGCTTTCGCTGCTAAGCCCCGCTCCGGCTTTTGCCGCTAAGCGCTGCTCCGGCTTTTGCCGCTAAGCCTTGCTCCGGCTTTTGCCGCTAAGCCCTGCTCCGGCTTTTACTGCTAAGTGCAGCTCCGGCTTTTACTGCTAAGCGCTGCTCCGGCTTTTACTGCTAAGCCCCGCTCTGACTTTTACTGCTAAGCCCTGCTCCGGCTTTTGCTGCTAAGCCCCGCTCCGGCTTTTGCTGCTAAGCCCCGCTCCGGCTTTTGCTGCTAAGCCCCGCTCCGGCTTTTGCTAAGTTTTACTGCAATGAAAGAGCTGTAAGTGGACCCAAAACCAGGATAGCCCATGTAAGATATTTCATTTGTATGCAGAACAATTCTCCAGTCTCTAGGAAGCTTTTTTGCCCCCCATTAATCGCAGAATGGTCTTGGTTGGAAGGGATCTCCAAAGGTCATCTAGTCCAACCCAGCCTGCACTCAGCAAGGGTATCCTCTACTGGACCAGGTTGCCCAGAGCCCTCTCAAGCCCTGTGGGTGTTACTTGGGTATTTTTAGTGTTTTTAAAGGCTAATGGATTAAAAAAACCCAAACCACTATTGCCAGCAAAATTCCATTGCTTTTATGATTGTTATGTACTAAAAGCTCAGAATTGTAGCTGCATCTGTGCAAAGCTTTAGCTGTTGACAGATTTGCCCCATTTTTTGCCATGGGCAAACTACTTTCATCTAGCACCTGGCTTAAGGATAGGATGCAATGAAAAGAGAACATGATGCTTGTAAGAACAGACCAAAGCCAGTTGGTAGAACAATACTGTGAGGATCAGGTAATGAAATATTTATATGAAGGTCACTTATTAGCTCAGTTTTGGCATTGCATTTTTAGGGCTATCCTTTAGCCAGACAAAAACTAAGCTCACTCATTTCAGAATTTACATGTGTGCTCCCTCCTGTGCCTGTTGAGAGTGAAAATAGTTGCTTTCATCCTTGAGGCTTTAAATGTTTATATGTTTTAATCTACTACTAATATGGTGTTAACTCACTTCCACATCCTGACCCAACTGTCATTCACAACTCCTTTTATCAAATTCCTCAGTTTGGTTCAATTCACTGCAAGATCATTACCAGTCTGAATCCTTCCCTCCTGAGCTTACACATGTGGCTAATGGTTGCAGCCACTGAAAATACTGCTTATGCTGCTACAGCCCTAATATGGCACTTGGCTGCTTTTTTGTATTAACAAGAACACCACCAGCAACACCACATTACTTATAACAATACTGTCAGGAAAGTATTTCAGAAGCAAATTTGAAGATTTTACTACTTACTGGAAGGAGCTGGATTTTGATCATTTCTTTTCTGATATTACAAGCATGCCTGTGCCAAGTGATTATGTTGTTAAACCAACCATTTAGAATACGCTTTTGATTTAGCTGTGGAATACACATTCTCCCAGGCATACCAGAGTATTTTAAGCCATCATCAGACATTCATACAATTCAAGCCTAGCCATTATTGCAAACACTTCAGCTTTCTTACAGCTTCAAAACACCCCTGGTCAGACTTCAACACATATCAAACAATACAGAGATTATAATTTACAGAAAAAACAGTACTGGCATAATTTGTTTATTGTACTGTGAGTATCATTATATATTAGAGACAAAGAAAACATGACTTCCAGGAAAAAGTAAAAAACCTGGAGATTTAAAGTTTTGCTCAGTATCAGTCATGGAGAACCTATAAATTATCTGCTGGAATGCTTTCAGCTCAAAAGCTTGGCTTCTACAATTACAGAACACTGGAGAGTATAAGATGTTCTGGATCCCAAAAGCCACATACCTAAGGTTAATTTGTAAAAGACTTGAAAAGACATTAGGTAAAATTTATAAACTTGTTTTCTTCTGAGAGAGATTGATCTTATCTCCAAGACTCAGGGCCATCCCCTGCAAGGAAAAGAAAGAAGACATTCATCACAAAGACAGAACATGTCATTGTTGTGTGAAAATGAAATGTGCAATTTAATAGGAAACAGATGACAGAGCCATGAGGAGTATCTGCTCTTTGCTTGAAAGCAAATAAAACATAACACCTTATTTGCAGAATGTCCTGGGTTTAAAGAGCCAAGAGAGTGAAGCTCTCAAATGAATTGGAGAAAAAACAGAATTCTGTTTGGAGAGAGTGTTACAGATAGAAATTACAAAGCAGATACAGAAACCATAAGCAAACCTCCTGAATTTTCCCCCACCCAAAACTAAACCTATACTCCCCAGTGATCCATTCCCCTCCCCATGCCTCTGCCATCCAAGAGGCTTAAACACAGCCTCTAGAGGCTCCAAACCAGGCCTATCCTTACAGGTTTGTCCCAACAACACAGCTCCTGCCTGACACAAGGCTGGAGAGGGAGGAAAGGAGAATGAGCTGGCCTTGCTGTGAGTTTATGAAGAGATAGTAGAATCATAGAATGGTAAGGTAGGAAGGGACCTCAAGGATCATCTAGTTCCAACCCCCTGCCATAGGCAGGGACACCTCCCACTAGTACACGTCACTCAAGGCCTCATCCAGCCTGGCCTTCAACACCTCCAGGGAGGGAGCAGCCACAACCTCCCTGGACAACCTGTGCCAGTGCCTCACCACCCTCACTGCAAACAACTTCCTCCTAACATCCACTCTAAATCTCCCCTCTGACAGTTCAAACCCATTGCCCCTTGTCCTGTCATTGCAAGACCTTGTCAATAGTCCCTCCCCAGCCTTCCTGTAGCCCCCTTCAGATACTGGAAGGCTACTCTAAGGTCTCCTGGAAGCCAACTCTTTCAGCCTGTCCTCATAGAAGAGCTGCTCCAGCCCTCTGATTATGGGATTGAATAACAATCTTCTCGTCTCTAGAGGACTTTTTTAACCCCATAGTTCCCAACCTGGGACACAGAACTATAAAGAAGGAACTCTTGATCCAAAGGCCTGTTTTATGATAATGCAGTGGGAGAGAAGATGTATAATACAGGTTTAGGATATGATTACACTGATTAAAAACACATTCCTTCCTCACAAAAATCTGTAGATGAGTTTTAAAGCTAATGCTAACCTACCCTAAAATCATTCCCATTTACCTAGTGCCAGGAATTAACTCACGCACACAAATTTGCAAGTTTTTAGAGGGCATTTTCTAGAACCTGAGCAGGTTCTTTTGCAAGTTTTTAGAGGACATTTTCTAGAACCTGAGAAGGCTCTAAAGTAAGGGCTCTAAAGGAAAGCCACATTACCTGACTCTTGGCACGGATGCGTATGTGGCCGGTGACAGGTGCCTCTGGTCCCAGATGAATTGGCTTCTCAATGCTGACATTTGCAAGTGCATCTTCTCCAAATATGGAACGTGCATAAAGATTGGCTGCCATAAAGCCACAATACCCAGAAAGTGCCTACAGAAAGCACACTTGAACTCCTTAGAAAAGCCAGAATGCCTTAAACACATTTTCATTCATGCTAAGTTGGCTAGCCAGGTGTCGGTATTTAACAGTTAAACGTCTGTCTTAACATGCATGTTGTAAAATGTGAGACTCACTTAAACTCCTATATCAATACACATATTGTAAATTGTGAGAACCACAGTGCAAAACAGTGGTGGCCTTCTTCTCAAGTTAATATTGGAAGATCTGCAACCTACAGTAGTCAAAGTAGGATGGCATTTTATGGTCTGATTTATCGAACAGCAAAATAATCAAGAAGTTAAACAGCAGTGATGGCTACTATACTTATTTTGGCTACCATACATATATTAGCTTGTAGTTATACTTTAATAGCAAATAGTTGTTGTCAAGATTTATTCTGCTTTACAACAAACAGGCTAAATTGACAAAAGAAAGGGTTAAGTTTGACAGAGAAGAAAGGAATTTGGAGCTGCTAAAAAAAAAAAAAAATAAACATAAAAAAAGATTGTTCCATCAAATCTACTAGGAATTCAAATACACATTCTGGTTTTCCAGCTCAGCAAGAAACAGCTAAGGTGATTCAGCAACATGGAATTCTGATAACATTAACTTGCTTTTACTCATTTCAGATAACTCATTTAAAGGCCTTGCGCCCATT
>VWYK01050766.1:0-10744 GCA_013399775.1 Semnornis frantzii | reverse complement strand
CAAACAAACAAACAAACCTGCAACTAAAAAACCACAACCAAACAGATATAATGAGAAAAATAATTACTTGTAAAGGCAAACATAATTGTCCTGGGGAATTCTCTGCTCACTAGGCTACTTCATACACTTAGACCAGTCAATTAAACTGGTTTAGTTATACACAGCTGCACTGACAAGTACTGTGAATGTAATTCAATTTAAAGAAGCACACTCAGTGCTGATTGACTGTCAATTGACAGTTTTCACCTAGTTTTGTTTTCTCATGAATATCTGTCCTGTGTGAATTACAAGCTACACATAGGAAGAACACTTTTCTTTAAAGAAGAGAAATTAACTACAGGTTTTAACATGCCCTGTGGATCAGCAAACAAAATGACTCTACACTGGTAGTTTGGCATGCCCCTGAATTTCACAGTTTGTATGAAGTCTGTTGCATCCTCCTCTGGAAAGTACCAAACTAATGACCTTGCCTGGTCATTCCTGCCAAGTATAGTTGGCAACCGAGAAACACACTTCCATGAGCAATGCCTTTCACTGATGACATTTTTACATATAAACAGACATTTTAACATTAAACTGACCAAACAAATCAGTATGGGAACAAGAATATCAGTTTGTATGTTTCAGCATAATGTCATAATAAACAGGAATCTGGACATACAGATCCAAGCAATATGAGAAACCAAAACTAAGTCTGCAGATTCTCACATCATTCCTAAAACTTGTAAGAAAGCTGCTTTTAAAAACCATTCAGCAAGCCATTTCCTATTATGAGTTAATTTCCTGGTGTTATAATAAGACTGTCTTTCAGAGGAGAGGAAGGGAATCCCAGGTTGTGTGCAAAGGCAGCCTATGTGAGTCACAGCCTATACAAGGCCATCTACCCAAGTAGCATTTGAAGTGCAAATTACCAGCTTAACTTCACTTTAACTCTGCTGTACAATGCTCTGATAGGAGTCAGACTTGAGATAGCAGGAGCTGTAAGAGTCTCTCCAGGTCTTTGGGTACAAATAAATCTTCACTGAGTAAACAACTTTAAGATTTTTGTGTTTATAAGTGTTCCCGCAGGACATTTCACTGGGCATTACTGACTTCTCCAATAGCTACCAGCAGCAATACCTGTCTACAGCCATTGGTTCTTTTCTAAGTGGATGGTGTAGATTGTGGGTGACCTTGCCAGGCTCCAAATGCAATTCACCTCTTCCAATCTGGCTGGATTAAAAATAACCCTGCCTGTATGTCAAAGGTTCACCATCTCACACCGACTTTAATAAGCTCTGTCGCGTACTGAAAATCCTGCTGTAATTGTTTTTCTTCTACAAATCCACTGGCACTTGAGAGTGATGATTATCTGAGCACTTTCTTTTCAATTTTTGAGTCTCCATGTTGAAATGACAGTGTATTCTCAAATTTATAGTGTATTTGGATGGGAAAAAAAATCTTATGCTAATTTAGATCTGAACTCTGCAACTGCTTCCATGTGTGCTTGTCTTTACTAGTGTACCATTCCCTGGAATGAGTGGATTCCAGCAAGCTGGTGTCAGTGGCAGTAAGCTGAAGCCTGCTTCCAACTGTTTGCAGTATGAGGGCTTTCTCCCTCTGGAATGTATCATTGTAAAGGAGAACAGTTTTCAAATAAGGCATCTGCATTCTGACACTCACTGGAGACTCTTAAATGCCGCTTTTCTGAAACTAAAGGTCAAACTGAACCTCCAAATGTGGAATTTTTGACATCTAATTAAGTAGCCCACATTAAAAATTGGGCTAGTGTCTAATTATACCCGAAGAATACATGAGTTCAGCTTACACAACTCACACTCACTTCATGTGTTTGTCAGTGTTTTCAATGGTAGAACTGAGTAAATATTCTCTTGCTTCCACAGATGCTTTGGATCAAGGTTTAGCTTGTTACACATAAAAAATAAATCAGCTCATATTTCCTTGACTTCATTTTTTCCAGCTTTGTCATTCTGTCTAGGAGCATACTGCACAGCCAAGCCAGGCATGGCTATGCATGTTAATATGCTTTGGAAAACTATGGATACTTCTGTGCAAAATCCTTCTTTGCTTTTTTTTTCCCAATAGTCAAAGTGCACCTAGTCGAAAATACTTTATCTTTTAATTTTTAAAAATTATTATTATTAAACCCTGTGTCTCAAAACCCCTAAGTGGAGCCATAACTAGTGCTGCTTTTCAAATTAAAAGGACAGTACTGTCTTTACAGGATATGGCTTCCAGCCAGTTGTTTAATGTTTGTAGGTCAATATACAACCTACTCCAACCTACTCGGCTTTAGCAGCATAATTGATAAACCACATATCAAGCACAGGAAGGTTAACAGCTGCACTTTCTTTCACCTAAGATCATCTGTTGAGTCTCTGGACCCTGAGCCTCTTTTTATTTTATCATTCACAGATATCTGCTGTGAGTTCCCTCCAGGCACAACACACTAACTGCATGCCTGAAAACAAATCAGACCCTGGTAAGCGGTGGGTGTCTGGTCACTCAGGAGCCAGGCTAGCTGTTCATCATGCTCCTCAATTTCAGTCTGCCAAAGAGGTTTAGATCCACTGCTCCCAGTGTAAATTATTTCTGGATGAATGAAGTAGGAAATATTTCCTCCAACATATTTTTGATTAATGGAGTCGTGACACCAACCTTGATAGAATCCAGTAACCTACTCCACCTTGTTTGTCAATTGTCTATTTTTTAAGGTATATATCTCTTCACAAAAAACAAATATTACAAGTCTTTGTTCAAAAATGTTTCCCAAAACACTACTAGCCTTTCTTTTATTGTGTTATTTTTGATCAGGTATTATTGACTGCCTGTTTAAACAGAGCAAACACTGGTAGGGGAAGATTTCTGGAGGGGACACCTGAGAAAAGCAGAGAACACAAACACTGACAAGATCAAATGCTTGATACTGCTCACAGAAATCACTTGATTATTTAATCCTTTATGTCCCCTCCACATCTTGGCAGTCACATGTAAGGGAAACACCTGGACAACACCCAGACCTCTATCCAAAACTGCAGTACTTAAGTACTATGGCATATGCCTCAGTTTATACATGCCGGCATTAAGGGGAAATAACAAGCTACAAATATTACCCCAGGTTAATATTCTTGTTCAAATTCTTGGGGATACTGTTCCTACTATATCATAATAGCAATATTTTGTACTTCACTCTAATGAAGTTACAGCAAATTCCATCAATGTAAGCACAGAGATTTCAGCTCTGTCTGTGGCCATAAGACCCCATGTAGAGACATAAAACCACCTCTGTGCATGCTGCTCCCATTAATGATGAATGGACAGTTGTCATCTGGAGAGGACTGACAACAAGTTCTGCNCTCTTTGCAACATTATGGAACCTATGTACAGGCTATAATAGGATCCAGAGATAACTATTAAATATAAACATTAATTGAACTCAATTTAAACTGGAAGAGAAGTCTTTGCGGTCAGTATACCGCTTGTGGCCAGCACGCCGCTTGCTCACTAGATGGACACAAGGAGCTACTTTCTGCTTAGGGCAGAAGGCAATTAATAATTACAAGAGGTTTTTGGCATTTACCCACAGAATTATATCTGACAGTAACACGACACATGCATCCAGCCAACACTGAGTTATGCCTTGTGTTGCAAAGACTTGATGATTCTTAGTCCCTCAGGGTTGATTGTTGGAGTGGTTAAACCAATGAGTTTGATGTGCACCTTCTTGGAAGGAGACTCTGAGTAGTTCCATAAGCAGCACACACCACTGTCTCCACCTGTTTTTACTAGCCAAGAAAGACATGTTGCTGTTCTACCAGCTGCTGCTTCCAATGCTCTTAGTTTCAGACCTTTGTTGTATTTGATGGTGCTGATCTCCAGGTGTGATGACTGTGCCACCTGTTAGTCTCAAAGTGCCTTCTATGTCTATCCCAGACAGAGAAGTTTTGCAGAGGCGCAGAGTTCGGGTCCACAGTTTGATTAGTATCAGTAAAATAACCTTCTCTGTACTGCCTGTGAAAAATAGATCATTCATGGATCTCCTTTGTTCCTACTAGTGTTTGTACCACTCAAGGAAGAGACATCAATTTCAGGCAAAACCATCAATTTCTTACACTCAAAAGCTCTTGAAGAATGGTATTTTGAGGATATCGCCTTTCACCAAGGACTTCCCCTTGTGCATAGCACAGAACTTAACATATAGCAAAGCAACAGCAGTAAAAAACACAGGAGAAATAAAGCAAAAGCAGGTACAATACTGCAAAAATACTCAAAATCAATAAAGACTTGTGTTCAAACACTCACTGATAGCTACCAACATGCAGAATTCAAGAGGCAGATAACAGAATCCAGTCTTTGTGCCTAAGCTTTTCCTTTACCTCAACAGACAAGTCCTGTCCTTCTTGAGGATCTCTCTGCTTAACCCACAATTCTCAATTGTTCTATGGTACATTTTTTACAGGGTCAGCACAGTACAAAGAGCACAGAGATGGGAGTTCTAACTTTAGGTCACCATGATTTCTGGCAGGAAAATTGCTTCAGCTTTGGAAACACAAATGTATCTTCGAAAGATGTGAAGGTCAGTTGCTGTTTCTGTATGTTTGTTTCTTTTCCTTATGTGACATTGAGAAATGTGATTCCTCCTGTAAAGGGAGGAAAATTCCAGTATCCATCATTTTGAAGGATTACAGTCAGTGCCATTAGCTTGTGACTGCAGCTCTAGTCTAAATTACATTTTCTCTTAGGGCACTCCGAAAGTGAAACTGAGCATGAGACTTGAAATTAAGCTGGATTGGGAACAGAAATCCTGGCAACCTTTCCCCTTTCTGTAAAGGTGCTGAAGCAATTTTACTTTGCAACAGCAGTGTATAATGTATTTCTGTTGGCTTGGAAGACAAAGCTCAATTTGTTTGAGGAGCTTAGAGAAATGGAATTGTGATTTACAAAGTTATGTAAGAAGTTCTTTTTTGTTTGATGTTCAAAAGCCAGTTTTCACCTCCCTTTATTTTAATTTTTCAGGCCTTAGTATACTAAATGAGCAATTTCATTTGCATAAAGCTCTGCTGGTTTTCTTCAGAACTAATCAAGTAGAACTGTCATATCTATTTCTGCATGCATGCAGGGCCTAATACTTTCTTCTATCTTTGACATTTTTCATGGAACTGGGATTAAAATCCTGAAGTTTAATTTTTAAAATAAATCACATACAAGATTTTCAAAAGCACCTTGGCCTTTCTGCTCCCACTAAAATCACCACTTGAAAATTCAATCTTCCTTTTCCGTGATTACAAGCAAATTCACAAAAATGTAAGCTGATGCACTGTTATCTTCTCTAGTCTGTGGATAGCTTGAAAGAATATGTGTGAACGATGTGAACTACTGTTTCTCCCCTAGTGGAGTAAATATGAAACCAGAAGATAACAGTCCATGTCAGCATTGCTAACTCTTCCAAAGCTAATAGTATCAACAGAAATGCTCAGCTGAACTTTTGCAACTGACTTTTTTTTTTTTTCTCACTGCTGTACGAAAAAACTAAAATCCTAATACATAGCCAGTATCTTTCTGTATAATTCACTTGAAACAGTAGAGGAGTTCATGCAATTTATAGCACGAGGGAACTGAAATCAGACAAAAGGCAGATGAGAGCAACAGAGCTCTCCTAATGATCTCCATAATACCTCCACAATAGCATCTTAGGCTTGTTTTCTTGCCTAAAGGGAATGTCCTCTTTTCTGCCACCTGCATGGTAGGCCTAAGCAGGCCAAAATAAACTTATACATGCCCTGGCTTGCCCAGACATGTTTTTCTGCTCTCTCTCCTGTTTTGGGCAGAAGCAACCACAGGAAAGAGGACATAGAACCTAGAGCCACTGAGTCTGAGGACTCTGGCTTGTCCAGGCTTGTTACAACTTGTTACAAGGTACACACACTCAGCTTGTGTATGCCTTGTGCAAGGCCTGTATTCTGACCTAAAAAGAGTAAAGCAAGCCTATGGCTTCAGCTAATATGGTCAAGCTTGGCTAACTGCCATTCTGATTGACTGTTCTTTGTCCAAAGGCCCATTAGTCTTGGGCTGTACTGATAAGAGGAGACGAGCAGGTGACACAACGTGCTCTGCCATTGTATCCGTGCTCTGTCTTTGTATTCGTGCTTGCCTGCTTGCCACTGCCTTATTATATCCTGAACTGTCTGGAAACTGCCACCAAGAGTTTACCAGGAACAGGCTCTAAATGCCTCCACGCGATCAGCCTGCACAGCCAGCGTGACATCGTGCTGAGACTGCACAAGTCATCCTGCCTGCACCTGAAAGTCTCCTGCCATGATGGGAAGCCCTAGAGATAGACGGATCACCCAGATCCGTCAGAGATAGTCTGCCTCCTTTCCCCAACACACTGAAGCCTGGGAAGAATCAGAAGTCCCAAAGGATGACAAGGCAGTAACAGAATTCCCTGAAAGCATTTGGGTACTGTCTGAATCTGTAGCTAGCCCTGCCATTTGGGAGATAATTTTGTGAGTAAATACTTAAAGCCTCTTGTAGTGCACCATGGCCTTCTGCCATAAGCAGAAAAGAGCTCCTCGAGTTCATCTAGTGGGCAAGTGGTACATTGACCGCAAGCAGTATATTGACTGCAGGAAGCTTCTCTTTCATTTCAATTGAGTTCAATTAATGTTATATTATTACTACTTACTTCTAGATCCTGGTTACTTCCTGTATAAACTGTGAAGAACCAATTATTAAATTTAGTGGTTGGGGTGGCAAGAGTTCTGAATATTAATAAACAATATAAATCTTTAAAAATAATCTCACATTGATTAATTACTCCTCCATAACACCACCATGACCCAAGTTTGATGCATAGGCCATGCAAAAAGGAGAAAGCATGCTTCAGAGACCATACAAACATTATTTCCCTATCAACAGTAAACTTTCAAACCAGAGAGGAAATAAAAAATAACTGAAAGACATGTATTTGAAGTCCATTCATTTCAATCAAGTATGCAATTTATGGAAGCATAAGATACAATTGAAAAAGATGTTGAAGTTGGCAATAATGGATGCAAAAGTGGTTGTGCTGGGACACTACCACTGTCACTAAGGACAGCAGAGCTCTAACACACTCTATTAAGCAGCTGAGCAAGACCTCTTGATGCTCTTCCTCAAAAGTTATGTAGCTGCTACTTGAGCTATGTAAAGCCATGGCACTGTCCTCAGATGTACTCTCCCTAGTATTTCAGAAGTTCACAGGCTATAAATACAATTACGTCAGTATAATTCTCTCTCCATTTGGAAAGAAAATTTTGTATTGCTAAACTGCTTTGTTCTCAGGTTGGCCGGCTGACTCTTATGCCATTTTTGCTGTCTCTTACTCATGGTGCTACAATGGTAGCACCAGAAAAAATTCTGCTGTCATACTAAAAGCAATTTCACAACTCCAGTTTAGGCAGATTTACAAGCAGTTAACAGTCTGATCACTTCATTGGATCACATATTTGGTAGGATTTTGGAAACGTCATCTTTTGTTTTTATTTTAGTTCCCCCCCCCCCCCCTTTTTTTTCCTATCATTTACCCTTGACAAAAAGTCTCTGTTGAAATGTAAAGCAAACTTTTTAATGTACTGTTATAGCTTTTCCAAACCACGGGAATCGAGTAAATATTTGCAGATATTCTGCAGTTTAATGAATTGGATATGGTCTGCTCTGAGTGTGTGTGTGTAATATTGATGTATCTGCAGAAGAACATCACTAAGGAAAGCCTCTGTTCATTTCTTTTCTTTTGTGTATGTAACATTTGCCATTACCTGGTATACCAGATTAGAAGTTATATGAACGTATTGATTCTGGCAATGACATTTGGAACTAACTGTAGATCCTGTCCATCACGTTTCTATGGTTATTCATAAATATTATGGTGAACCTCAGTCAATGTATGCCACTTGCAAATGAAATATATTTTCTTTTTCAAATTGCTGAAAGCTGTTTTCTTTATAAACTCATTTCAGAGTACTCAGAGAAATTCAGTCAATTTTTCGTTAATGTCATTTAAAGGATACTCAATGAAAACAGTTATACAGTGCCAGTGTTTTTATATTTGGACCAGTACACTGCTTCTGTACATTTTTTACCTCTGCACTGAGTTTGTAAGGGAGGACAAGTAGAAGGAGTAGAAAGGCTGCTATAATACACTTTAAAATAACTGAAAAGTCCTTTGGCAGTTTCCTTATTCCCTGAAAATTTAGTGCACTGCCTGAAAAATTAGAAAAAACCTGATCTGTAACTCCAGTGGAAACAACTTGTCATCTATTGTCCAGATATGAGAAATGTTACTTTTCCTCTATCCACACATGCTGCAAGTAGCAATCCAGCTGAGTGCTTTGCGAGGACTGGAAGGCCACTAGAGATCAAACACAATCATCTACTCTGGCTTCCTGGATGACACAAGCCATGGAACTTCAATGCCTATAACTCCTGCTACAGCAACAAGAACAGTCATCAGAAAGACATCCATTTTTGATTTAAGGACTTCCAATGATTGAGATCCACTCTGTTGGTGGACAATTTTTTCCAAACTTATTAAATGACCTCTTTGTTAAAAATGCAGCCTTGCTCCTACTTTGAACAGATACTCCTTCTTCTGTTTGTTGGCTCTTGTTACACCTTCATCAGCCAGAACAGAGAAAACTCCAGTTACAATTGTACACTGTGAACAAGGTACTTCTCTTTAAAGTGAAGAGCCCAAACTATTTTAGGCTTTTGATGCCAAGGAGCGCTATTTATTTACTGTACTTTATCTTGCCCTTTAAACAGTGTATTAAAACAGTCTCTATACAGAAACTATGTCATGCTTTACCACAAGCTTACCTGATACTTGGTTTAGCCTTTGCAGCCTTTAATATTATCATTAATATTATTTTAAAAGTCAAGAGCCCCTCCATGTATTTCACCTACATCCATTACATGCTTTCCAACATAACTGAAGCAGATGAAATACTGCTATTAACAGTCAACATGAAGGTCCTATTCATAAATATCAGAATTATGTGAGACTTGCAAACATTTGATTCAATTTCAGAAGACATCACTCAGTGGAGAAATATCATCCAATACTCTGTATCACATCCTGTTTAGCAGTTAATTTTGTAAAGGCAAAGAGTAACTTTTCGTTTTGCCAAGCTTTTGGAAAGGAATAGGCCTGAACGGTAAAATAAATTTCTTGGAAAAACATCCACCTATTTTCTTCTGCTTTTGAGTAGTTTGAGATACTTTCAGATTTATTTGAAAGGACTTGTGAACATCTGCCATTTCCCTCCCAAAATAGCTTAAGAGAAGTTTGCTACTAACATTTCATTATTTAATTTAGAACACCGTCTTGTGTATGTGGTTTACAATAATTAGTCATTGCTTTTTCTGTCCCATGACTGAATACTCTGCAAGGGTCAAATCAGGAACTTTACATAAAAATAAGACCTGTTTCAGCCAGTGCTTTGGAAGTCACACATAAAATAGTCTTGTGAACATTACAGCATAAACATCATAGGAGAAGATATCAGACAACAGGAGCCATGTGTATTGGTGTGGGACTGTAAGTTTAGGGTGAAAAGAGAGAAGTAGTAGAGCTGCATGTGAAGCTACTAAACAAATGAAATCCTGTTTCTTCCAACACCATCCTGCTTGCTACATGCTACATCAAATATTGTTAATTACTGTAAATACTCTTGCTGCTCTTTATGCACATTCAGGAAAAACAGATGTAAAGGCATTGTGACCAGGCCTGAATGGAAATTCAGCCTTATAGCACCTGCTGAGGAGTAGAGAATGGGGTCAGGATGTGGACAGCCAGCTGGCACCTTTTGGAGCAGCATTTAGACTGATCTTAGATTTATTCAACATTTTGGTAACTGTCACCTCCAGGACCAAGGGAATAGAGCGATATATTACACCCGCTTGCTGCTTCTTCCTAGGAGTTCGTAAATTGAGGATACCACCCCATATTTCTTATGTAGAAGTACCCTTTAAGATAGCATTCATTGTATATTTAGATCTCTTTCTGGAACTCTCCTAAATAGTGCCTGAATACAGTTCAAATGCTGACATTTATGCAAGCTTCTATCCAGTATTTTCTCAGGCAAAACTCCATTGGCTTGGAGTTTGCTTGAGCAAGAACATCAAGTCTGACCTTTAAATTGGCTAGTGACAATTAAAAACAGCTCAAAACAGAGATTTTTTTTCCCTTTATTTTAAAACACAATACAAAAACTCCAGTCTGTTACAGAATGTTTGCTACCACTGATGCTCTCTTCTCCCAAAACCAACAATTTTTTTCCAAAGCTGCTTCATCATCCCTTGAAGAACCTCTACAGAGTTCAAGAGTTGCTAAATCAGCACCTTTCTGAGTGCCGATACTTGCATCAAATTCAGCAGCTCTGTCAAAAGTCTGTGACTCCTGTTTACATAAATGCAGCCTAAACCAGCTATGCATATAAGTACTTCTGCAGCAGAGCAGTAGCGAGTGCTCAACTCACATCCAGTCTTCTGTCCGTTAGTAAATGTTTTTTCCCCTTTCGACCTTAAGACAAGCAAAGGAGATGGTGTGGTTTGGAGTCCAGTCTAATTTATCTCCTCTGTAAATCTTCTGAATTGCTATCTAAACAACTATTCTATAAAGCAAAGCCTTTGACTGGTTGGTCCCATGTGTCATAGGGCCAGGTCAGATAGGCATCTCTTCACTTATTCCATGAATGCGAGAGAG
>VWYK01050752.1:0-24502 GCA_013399775.1 Semnornis frantzii | reverse complement strand
AAGGGGGAAAGAAAAAAAGAAAGAGAAAGGGGGAAAGGGAAAGAGAAAGAAAGGGAGAAAGAAAAGAAGGAAAAAAAGAAAAGAGAAGATTAAAGAAAACAAAAAAAGAAAATGAACTGGTAATTTATGCATTTCTGGTACAAATGTTTATTTAAGAAGTTTAAGTGGGCAACGACAAAAAGAAACATAAGTAATGCAGAATCCTATCCTAATTCTCATCATGAAGACTTGGAATTATGGGAACTCCACACTCCACTCCTACAGTGAATCATTTTTGTTGCTGTTGCACAACCTGCTGGGAATAATACAGACTTTTTCCCGTGTTCCAATCAGGCTTTCACATGCTATACTGGCCTCACCCACAGTCTCCTCTCCAACCAGAAGATCACCAATTTTCAGAACTGTGTAATGGGCAGAAAACAGAATTTTACAAGGTACACCAAGTTACTGATATACAAAGCCACTCACTGCTATTGCGAAATAATGAGTGCCCAGGAGGAGCTCAGATGGAATGAAAGCAGAGGGAGGGACTCAGAGATCCCACTTCCCTTCTGCAGCACAGACCTGATGACGTTAAGCAAATTGAAGACTAAATGGAGATTCTCCCCTGTCTCTCCTGAGGGGTGACAGCACAGTTGTGTCCCTGTATGGCAAAGGCAGGAGCCAGTTGAACAGCCTGAGATGCCCAACTAGCACCCAAGTTCTCCATGCCTTATGGAGGTGCTCCTTTGTGAGTGGGGTGAGCTTTTTTCCCCCACCAGCTTTGACTACCTCAAAGCTAGATGTTTAATACAGGTCACCTCAGTTCCCTTTCTGCTCAGTGGAAGGCAGTGTTACAGTTAGCTACTGGAGAGCAATCCTTGGCACCCATCTTGGGATGGGATGGATGTAACCCTCTCCATTTGGCAGTCCTTCTGTGTCTCCCATAGAATCCTGGAAGACTAACTTTCTATTAGACCTGATAAATCTGATGTCTGACCTTGACAGCTGCTGTAAAGTGCCACAGGTCCTGCCCTGGTTGCTCTCTTTTCCTATATAATAAAAGCAGAGGCAGGAATCCTTGAAGACCTCAAGGAAGATAGTGCTGGCCTCGATGCATACATATAAGATAGGCAGACAGGCTCTCCTGAGTGCTCGAAGGCACCTGCTGACTATCCAGAGAATGTAGGTGCTTGCTTTAGGAGGATGGCTTCACTAGGTGCCTAACATTTAAATGCAAACAAGAGTCACTCCCTCAGGTGAGGCAGCTGCACTGCACTGCACGTACAAGTCATCTCCCAGGGGCAGGGTGCTGGGTGTTTAACCATGGTATGTGATGGGACCTTAGGTATGTCATTGTTACAGTTGGAACGATGTCCTTTCCTGTGTCACCATGCACTGTGAGAGAATCCAAACGTGTCCTGCCACCAGACTCAGCTCTGGTGCCCTTTGTAGGGTCTGGGACTTGTGTCTAGCTTCCCTTTGGCTCAATAATGCAGCGTTTCAGCTTTCCCAACCACCCACTTGCTCCTTCAGCACTCCAGTTAGCAGAGGAATGTCCCAGTAGCTTAACTGTCCTGCAAGCATTTGGGAGCCACAGATCTTTGTAAAATACCTGCAGAGCAGAGTACATACTGATAGGCTCCTGATATGCTTTTGAGACATTAGTCCTGCCTCTTCAGTGAATCTGAGGTATGCTGCTATTTTGCATCTCGCACTGTCCCAGATGCCTTTCTCCTTCCTAATTATCCCATATTGCCCACATATTGGTGCAGAACCCGAAAGAGAGATTGTGGACTTGCTGTAGCTTTCTCTCTACTTCTCTACTCATCTTGCTTTAATTTAAAGCCTGAGTGGTAGGAAGTTTTTGTAACCAGAGCAGTAAGCTGAGCAGTTTGGAAAGCAATATAGTACCCTGCTCTGGACAGGGTTGTAGAACCAAAAGAACTAAAAGAACCAGAAGAAGCCTGTCTCCTTTCAGATATATCTTGCCCTGTCACGGTGCTCACTTCCACCCAAAGAGGAGTTTACCAAAGATAGGAGGAATCATCTGAAAACGTGTTTTGTGAAATATGGTGCGAAAACACCGAGGGCGACCATCCAGTCCCTGGATGCTTCCAGTTCTTTTTTTCCCAAGTCGGAGCCGGTGTAATATTCTGTCTATACAGATATTGTTATTATCTTGATGTGTGCAAACAAACAGGTGTGCACAGACATATTTATAAGGCAAGAAAACACTCAGTACTACGAAGGAATGCAGTGCTCTCGGTTTTCGTACGGTCTTTGCTCACCAACACCTCTGCGGATCTCCTTTAGCCTATGCAGCCATGCTGCCCCCTGTTGACTGCAGTGCGTGCCTGCACCTTTCCTCCGCCAGCTCCGCATCAGAGCTGACTTCTCCACAGGGCAGCAGCCCGAAGACTTCAGCACGCAGTTTATTTTCCAGACACAGAATCGCAGAATGGTTGAGGCTGGAAGGGACCTCTGGAGGTCACCTCGTCCAGTCCTCTGCTCAAGCAGAGTCACCTAGAGATGTTTGCCTGGGACTATGGCTTCTGAGTATCTCAGAATTCTACAACCTCCCAGGACGACCTGTGTCAGTGCTCAGCCACTCTCACAGTGCAGAAGGATGTGCAGAAGGAACATCTTGTGTTTTGGTATGCCCGTTGCTTCTGGTCCTGTCACTGGGCTCCAGCTTCTTTGTGCCTTCCCTTCAGGTATTTGTGTAGACTGGAGGTCCCTCTGAGCTTTCTCTTCTCTGGGATGAACAGTCACAACTTTCTCAGCATTTCCTCGTGGAAAGATGCTTCAGTCCCCTCACCATCTTCGTGGCCATTCACTAGACTTTCTCCAGTATCTCCATGTCTCCCTTGCACTGAGGAGCCCAGAAGTGGACCCAGCACTCCTGCTGTGTCTTCCCAGAGCTGAGCAATGGGGAAGGATATCTCCTTCTACCTGCTGGCAACACTTCTGCCTAATGCAGACTGGCATCCTAGAGAGCCTGCTTTGCTGCAAGGGGACATTTCATGAATGCAATAAAAAGTAGGAGTGTTACCCAGGTACTCTAACCTCAGTGTTCACAAAAGGAGTGCCACAACCAAAGGAAGGTGAAGTAGGGTCACACCAGGAGCAACAGAACAAAAAGCACTTGGCTGACTCTGGTTTACAACTGCTACTGTTCTGGAGACAATCTACTGAGGATCTGATCTTTATGGCCTTGAGGTGTAAAATCTCAAGAAAATATTTTAACAACTCCGGGTTCCAGGAAAGTTCAGAAAGGTAGTTCCAGCCACCATGATCCCAAATGACACACAGTTAATGGGTAAGGCTGTTCAGAAGTGATTGTAAGGCCTGTGGTGAACAGGATGGAGGAGTCTGATGCTGTACATCCCTATGTGCTTTTACTTCCCCACATCCCCCATCCAGCATGACGTACTTTGATGCTTTCTGAATTTCTTCAGGTTCCCTACATCCTGTTGCTGCTCCTGGGTCCTGAAGCAATCACCATACAAGCCACCTCTCCTTCAGTGCCCAGGGTAATCATCAGCATCTTCTCTAATTTGAGACAGCTTCATGGTGCTGAGCCCTCTGGTTGGGACACGGGCAGGTTGCATCTCTGTGGAGATTTCCCCATGAGGCTATTCAGCAGCTCTGAGGGGGGACAGGGACAAACAACCATCTGTGCTGCTCTGTCCTGTTTTTGTGCTTGCTATCCAAACATTGCACTCTTAGCAAGACGCAGTGTGCCCAAGGCATGCCCTTCAGTCCCAAGCCATTTGTTGTTGCAGAAGATGGTCTTCTTTGCTTCCAGCAACAGCAACATGCTCATGGCATTCAGATCTACTTTTGAAGAAAAAACAAAATTCTTCAGACATCCGCATACACTGCCAAGCACTAACTGCAGAGGGGAGGTCTCTTGTAGCCTGCTGTGCGGCAAGGATAGCAAACCAGGGAAGAAGCCATGGCAAATTAAAAAGTGTTGGCTGGGTACTTTCAGTTAGCTACAAGAGGAGGATTTTTGCTCTTATTCTCTTTTGTTATCTCATTAGCGAAGAGGGGAGGCAATCATGGAGCCACAGCACTTTTGCTGCACACATCAGGAATTCCAGAATGCTTTCTCATTAGCCAGTGAGAGTCAGGGATTTAAACATATCACGTACATCCAGTCTGCACTATGACTGGAGGTGCAATCAGATAAATCTTTATGTAGACAGGCAGAAAAGGAATCCTGCCCACTGAATATGGGCTTTTATTTTGAACACAGGTGCCTTTCACACAGTGACTAGGTGCCAGCACACTCATTGGCTGGTGCACTTCTGACAGTATTTATTAATGGGGAATTGCTCTCCTCCCAGGTAGTTTCACTAAATAATTTGAGTCTGCTATAATCAGAAAGCCTGGCATTTATGAATATTATGCCTCAACATTCGTGCTTCTCCATGTAGGAAATAAGAGAACACTGCCATCTGATGGAAATGCTGCTTTTAGGTAAGAAATTAGAAAGCCTAGAAAACTTGGGAACTCTTTCTCACAGAATCTATTTGGGCAAGACAGGCAATCTGTATTATGGACTGTATTGCATATGACTTATCCACAGAGATGTTTTTAGCATAAATTGAACAGGATATTGCACATGTCCTAAATCAGGTGGAATTCAGTGTAGAGGGAAAACAGCCTTGGCTTGTTGCTGATCCCTCACAATGAAGGATTTCAGTTTCCAAGTACTGATGTGCTGAAGTGCAAATAGCAGAGGACTGAGGGGTGTGCACCCTTTGTTCTAGAGAACGAATAGTCTGGAAGAATACAAATACCATTCAATTGTATTAATTAGAAAAATCTCTCCATATTCCCGTTCAATTTTTTTCCCCCTCGATTAAATGCATCGACAGCAGTTATGTCATTTGTAATCCTTTCCAAAATTCAATATCATGTTTATATTTTCAACGATTGAATGTGCTTGCATTCAACTGCCATTCAGAAGAACGAAGTTTCCTTCTGAAAAATGAAGTATTTTGACTTTCCGTGTTTGGCCCCAAGGTTTCTGTGGCTCCTTAAGCACAGCATCAGCAGTCACCGCTGCCCACCGGAAGCACTGCCGGCAGCGCCAGCTCCGTGCCGGCGGCGCCCTGAGCCGCAACTGTCGTATTTGCATGGCCCCGCCCCCGAGCTCCGCTGCCTACGCTGTACGGGACAGCCGCCTCCGCCAGAGGGCGCCGTCGCGCGATTGCGAGCTCTTCGCCGCCGCCGCTGCCCTCCCTACCCGGCCCAGCGCGCCTGCGTGAGTCCGCGGAGTCCTTGGAGTCGCGTCGGCGGAGTGAAGGCCGGCGGTGGACATGCAGCGCTGGGGACGTGTCTCCTGCGTCCTCGCTCGGGTACGGCGCCGGCAGGGGCCGGCACTACCGCGGGGTTGGGGGATCGGCGCGGATAGCTGGGCCGCGCTGCCCTGGGAATCTCGGGCCTGGGCTTTGGTCGTGGCCCCCCACCCTCCTCCGGCAGCGGGCAGGAGGGCGGAGGCGGAGCAGGCGCCTTGCGGTGTGGGGTTCGGCAGCGTTGCCCTTGCTTCTCTGTCTTCGCGTCTTTGCGAGGGGAAAGAGTCGATCGTAGCCCGGCGCGCCCTCGCCTCGGCCTGAGTGGCACGGTGCTGTGGTGTCGCCTGGCGCAGGCGGGCGTCACGCCGCTCAGGGGTGTTGGCCCTGCTGCCCGGTAATGTGTGCAGGTCCTCCCGAGAGCCCGGAACGGGTGCCCGGCCGGCCTCGGCTTCTGCCGGAGAGAATGGCCGGGGGGAGCCGGGAGTGAGGGTAGCTGTGGGCACTGCCAGCTGTCACAGGATCTGCTCCGCACTTCGGGCAGCACTGCGGGATTCAGAAGTGTTTCCAGGAGCATCCTCTGCTCCAATTACAGTTGAGATGCTTGTGGTAGTTGTGCTGTCTCATTACAATTTAAAAACCTTGCCCTCCAGAGCCACCTCTGAGGTATTGCCTGTCCATGGGAAGTGGCCATAGGGGAAGGTTATCGAATAAGACTCTTGATAAGCTCCTTTTGCTGTCTTCTTTATTTCATTAAGAGGTTTGAGATCCCTGTAAGAAGGGTTGAAGGAAGTTCGAGTAGTTAAAAGCACCCTTAGGCTGGGCTGTGATGAAGACAGGCCTAGTGATGGGCTGAGATTGCAGAGCAGGTGAAAGACAGAGCTGCTTCTAACTTGTTCCAGTCAGTGCCCTCTGTGTCTGCCTCAGTTGTGTTGTTTCTGTTTTGGTTAACTGCTGACTGTAATTCTGTGTTCGTGTGTGGATGAATGCTATTTTTTTTTCTTCCAGGGTAGACTTCCACTTTTAAACCTAAGATTTTTATTTTATTTTCCCCCCTTTCTAGAGGAGCCATTTTGATCGAATTCATCATGGTCTCCAGGGAATTTGTGCAGTGTCACAAAGGACCTATGCTGATCAAGGTAATTAATTGTGAAGAATTTTGTTGCACAGAAAACTTCAAGCCCAGATGTCCCTAAAATAACCAAAACAGTTCTTGAAACTTGGAAACTGTCTTCCAGGTGAACGTGAAATCCATGGCAGCAAGGATACCAGGCTAAAGCTATAAATGGAAGTTGAACTTTGTATAACATAAGGTGGCAATTAATATTCCAATTGAGATTATGGTTGGAAGATATTAATTAAGCACAAAGTTTGTAGTTTCTGCTGTGTTTATAATCAATTAGAGGTTACATTATCTATTTCAGCCCTGTTTTCTCCTTTAAAGACTGCTGATTTTTATGGCCTTCAGTAATGATTTTATGCTAAACAGCAATAGAAGCTATATTGGAAAAATGTTATAATAAACTATCCAGAGAGCTTGGGTTAAGTTATAGAATCATACAATGGTAAGGTTGGAAGGGACCTCAAGGATCATCTATTCCCACCCCCCTGCCATAGGCAGGGACACCTCCCACTAGTACAGCTCACTCAAGGCCTCATCCAACCTGGCCTTGAACACCTCCAGGAAGGGAGCAGCCACAACCTCCCTGGGCAACTTGTGTCAGTGCCTCACCACTCTTACTGTAAAGAACTTCCTCCTAACATCCAGTCTAAATCTCCCCTTTGCCAGTTTAAACCCATTGCCCCTTCTCTTGTCATTACAAGACATTGTCTGTAGGCCCCCTTCAGATACTGGAAGGCTACTCTAAGGTCTCCTGGAAGCCTTCTCTTCTCCAGGCTGCAGAGCCCCAACTCTTGTAACCTGTCCTCATAGCAGAGCTGCTGCAGCCCTCTGAGCATCTTTGTGGCCCTACTCTGGACTCGCTCCAGCAGTTCCATGTTCTTCCTGTCTTGGGGGCTCCAGAACTGTACACAGTACTCCAGATAGGGTTCTTAAAGGTTTATAGGAAGAGCACTGGAGGAGGCAGAATTCTGTTTCTCCATTTCATTTTATGTTACTTTTCCTGGAAAATTTAAGACTGGCTGTTTTATTGCAGAGTGAATATTTCCATGCAACCTTTCATTTTTTCTGAAAGTTACTTTAAGATGTGAGGTGTCATTTACTTCTCTAAGTTAGTTTATTAAGTTGCATATTGTTTTAATAGCTCTTTTGCTTTAGAAAAAAAAAATCAAACACCTGTAGTAAAGTTGTAGTTATTGAAACAAAAATAACTCAAGTGTTCTTATTTCAGTTGATGCTGATGTCACAGTCATTGGCTCTGGTCCTGGAGGGTATGTTGCTGCTATCAAAGCAGCTCAGCTTGGATTTAAGGTAGGATGAAACCTCAGTCAGACAGCAGAAACCTGAAAGGTGTTTATGTGATAGTGAAAAATGGAAGTCTCCTGTTGCATGTCCAGCTACCCCATGCTGGTGATGTGTCACTAATCTTTACCCTGCTCACCAGAAATTGAAATGGGTATTTAGAGTATTACTACCTACAGTCCTGCTGCTGACAAAGCTGCTCAGGACAGCTGGCTTTTGGTTGGCAGTGATAATTGAAGTGGGCTATACTTCAATTCTCTTTGTGGAGAAGAAAGTCAGAAAAGAATGCTAGGAAGGAATTTTTGTCTCAACAAAGAAAGAAGAAAAGAGAAAGAAATACAAAAGGCCACTTAAGTGTCCTGAAGAACCAACTGGGGGAAGGAAAAGAGTATTACCTGATGTGCTTTTTGAATGTGAAGAGAGGAATCCCATGGAATTGGATCACCTGTAGTGCTGAATAAACATGAAGAATGTTTGTGCTGTCCTTGAGGAATGTTTTTTGAGACTGGCAAAAAAACAGACTCTATAGTTATACCATCTGTGGAAGAATCCAAGTGTGCTCTACTGAATTACTGCACTTTAACCTTCAAATTTGTCCAACATCTACTAGAACAAGCATTAAGTCCTTGTATCACTGTCACAGCATCCCACGTTACTGCCAGCAGTGGTCTGTGGTCATTGGCTTTCTTACAGTTTTGCTTGGCCTTGTTGATGAGTCAGAACCTCCTCCTTTATCAGGGAATGGAAGGTAGGAGTAGTCTAGCACAGTTTGATCCATAATGCAACTTTTAATGCACTTGGATCATTTTTCATGCATTCATATGCTTAAGACAGGAGGCAGGGTAGGCTAGGAGGGAATCAGCATGTCCCAGTGTGTATCTGAGGTTTGACATGGTGAATTCTGCTGCTCTTCATGGCACCATCACCTTTACTTGGCACAAAAGCATTAATTTAAGGGATCGATGAAAGGTATTCACTTAGGTAGTCCCTTCTCAGCAGATTGGAGCTCTGTCAGCCAGGGAACTAATATTTCAAGCATGTGTGTACCTTGCAAAGGAGATGACAGGTTTTTTTGCTCCTATGAAAAGTGTTTGCAGTACTCTCTTACCCCCTTTGACTTTCTCTCGAAGTTTTGTCACTTGTTTTTCTCCTTTCCGCATTTTGATGTTGGCAAGTTGCTGAGAAAGAGATGAAAACTTTTCCATCCATGCTGACATTGACCTTATTGTTGCTTGGTTTTCTTTCACTTGATTTTTATTTTTTTCTTTCTTTCTAGGTATTGTCATAACGTTATAGCAGTGGGTCTTGCAGGATAGCATGTCTGGAGAGGGAAACATTTCTGGGTTGGGAGTTTTGTTCTGTTTTGTTTTCCTTAAAGAAAAGATACCTTCATGCAGTTTTAACTGTTTTAACAGTTTTAAGTTCATGTATCTGTTGTTTGCTCTTGACTGTTTGTTTTTAGGAATCCTTTTTGTGATTTACTTTTTTAATAACTTCTTCCAGGTTTTGGTTTGTTTGTTGTTTTTTTTTTTTTTTTTTTGTTAATTCTGAGGGGATCGTCTTTCACAAAACCAAGTGTTGTATTTTAATTGAAGATACTTTGTGGATTTAGAAGAAGAGGGCTTAAACTTGTTTGAAAGTATAAATGATGCAGTGCAGAATGTGGCTCTCCTCTGGTAGAGAATTTTGTTGCAAAGAGCCATTTCATGTGTTTTCAGTTAATAAGAAAATGAAGGAGGAGAAAGCTGATCCACAAAATCTAGGAATGGAATCAGGGGCACTCATAGAGGAAGAATTGCTAGATAAATGCCTGGTCTTTGTCATTAGTTCTGATTTCTGACATAAATTGTAAGGAAATTGTACAATAGTATTGCTAAAAAAATTCTTCTCCCCCCCTCCCCTTATTCTTTTTCAGACTGTCTGTGTAGAAAAAAATGAAACATTAGGTGGAACCTGTTTGAATGTTGGATGTATTCCATCAAAGGTAAGCTTACATATCATCATGCTTCATTAAAAGCAGCAGATGATATATGCATCATGTGGAAAAGGTTTAAAGAGTTTCTCAAGATTGATGGACTTTCTTTGAAATCCAAATGAGCTGCAGACAGGTGGTGGCTGTGTCTTTAATATTGGGTGTTACACATTCACGGTTGTGACAGTTAAGTGAGATGGGTAAATGAACTTTAGGGGGAGAAAGTTGATGACTTATGTATAAAAATAGTATTATCTTACTCTGACAGTACTCACTTAACTCAAGTGCTTGCATATGAGGCAGGTATCTCAAAATGTGCTTTGAATCTTTTACTCTGCCTGCTTTAGATTTCAGCCTGCACAGACTTGCACTGTTGCCCTTCTTGCAGAGATACTGGTAATTTCATTTTTGGCAGGGCTGTAATGAGACACATCACTTTTCTTACCAAGATCCCTCCCTAACTATATTGCTATTTCTAGTCAAAATGCAGTTACAGAAGTTCTGCAAGCTTTTAAGCTCTTTCAAGCTGCTGATTTATAGATATCCATATAAAAACTGTTTTATTTTTGAGTTATGAATGTCTGGTGACCTGAGCTGGCCATCCAGCTTCAGCTCCAACTAGCTGTGCAGGTGCAGTAACTTTACCACAACAACTTAGCTACAAATTGTAACTCTCTTATGTCCTCATAGACTAGAATTTTAACAGTGATTTTTTTTTGGTAGGGATTTTCCTCATCTAGTTTTTCTGTATTCCCTTTCTGTTGATAAATAACCTCTTGTCTGAGGTAATAAGGAGATTCTCCTCTGTGTCAGTCAGAATCGTCTTTCTTTCCTTAAAGTCTAGGGTGGGGGGGTTTGGTTTTGTTCTGTTTTGGCTTTTTTCCCAGTCTCTATGGAGTAATTTGCAGTTTCTGTGGTGAAAGGAGCAAAAAAAGACAGGTGTGAATTGAACTGTTTTTCACTTTTCTATTAAATATGCAAGCTCATAAAATGCTTGAGTAGAAATGCTGTGTACAATTTGTGCTTGAAATGCACCTTTTTCAATATGTACTTTAAAAAAATAATAATAATAATAAATTAATTTATGACTGCATGTCCTAATGCCTACTTCTGTGTGTGTGTATTTTAGGCCTTGCTGAACAACTCACATTTGTATCACTTGGCCCATGGAAAAGACTTCGCTAATAGAGGAATTGAAAGTGAGTGCACAGAGCAACTAGTCAGTGTCTGGTAAATTATTTCTATCAGTGAGCAAATTTAGTCATTCAGATCTGGCTGCTATAGTTCTCTGATCAGAAGACCTTTTTGTACTTAAAGAATATCTGTCAGTTGAAGGGTTAGGGAAACATGGCTGCTTCTTGAACCCTGAATCATGGATAGGTGAAAAATGTAATACTGCTTTTTAACATAGCAGTTGTTGAATGTAACATTTGGCATTTATTTAGTAGGGCCATTCAGCATATCTTACCATGTCAGAGCAGTTAATGGTGTTTACATTAGCTCATTTATATATAAGAATACTGCAGTGCCTGTGTGATGNCTCCCAGAAACCAGAGTCCCCAGGAGGGGCTCCCAACCACCCTTCCACCTTCTCCCCACCCCTATACCTTACCCCAAGGTTTGGCTTGTGCACAAAATGAGTTTGCAGGATCAGCCAGGGGGGTTAGAAGGAAAGTGGTTAGATGAGCAGAGAGGCCAGAAGCTCCCAGAGGGGCAGAGATGAGACTCTGAGAGTGTCTTAGATCTGTGTTTTGTGTTCTTATACATCTCAGCAAGCCTATGAGTGAAGCAGACATCACCATTGTTTTCCTTTCACAGCCTATGATATAATTTTCTCCATTAAAATATTCCAATTAGCCTCAAACCAGCACAGCCTGATAGAAGGTTTTTTAACTTCAGTTACAGGGATCCGTTTGAACCTGGAGAAGATGATGGAACAAAAGAGTGGTGCAGTGAAGGCCTTAACAGGTGGAATTGCTCATTTGTTTAAACAAAACAAGGTTAGTTTGGATTATATACTCAGGTGTTTTCATCTTTTCTTTTTTCTGCTTTTGCTTTTTTTACTTTAATATTCTTGCCACACAAATTAATTTGAGTAACTGACCTGGCAAGGGGAGGATTTGAATGATTCCCTTCTAGGAAATTTTTAAATTAAAATTCCTTGATTCTTAACTTACCTAAAAGAAACAGCATACACTTACTTTGTGATTTGTACCAGGTATGTGTTAGCAGCTTCTCTAAAGCATTAGTGAACTTCAGATTAAATGCGGCGTAACTTGGATAAGGAACTTGAATCTGAATTTACTGTGTTCTGTTTACTAAAGGTCACACATGTATCTGGGTTTGGAAAAATCACTGGGAAAAACCAAGTCACTGCAACCAAAGAAGATGGCAGCACACAAGTTATCAATACAAAGAACATACTTATAGCTACAGGCTCAGAAGTTGCTCCCTTCCCTGGCATTACTGTACGTATTTTTTCAATGGTACTTTTTTCAATCTGCATAGTATGATGTGTAATTTTTTTGCATCTGATGGCAGTTCACATTCTGTGTGGTTTATATATAAATGTAAAGAAGAGAGCATAACTTTAATTTGTGAATTTTCTTTGTTATTAGATTGATGAAGATAATATTGTGTCATCCACTGGTGCACTGTCACTGAAAAAGGTTCCTGAAAAGATGGTTGTCATTGGTGCAGGAGTCATTGGTGTGGAACTGGTGAGAGAGTATTTAAAACACTTGGCCTTTGATTTGTAAAGGAGACCTTATAGTAGCCTTGAAGTATTTGAAGAGGGCCTACAGGAAGCCTGAGGAGGGACTATTGACAAGGTCTTGCAGTGGAAGGACAATGGGCAATGGGTTTAAACTGGCAGAGGGAGGATTTAGACTGGATGTTAGGAGGAAGTTCTTTGCAGTGAGGGTGGTGAGACACTGATACAGGTTGCCCAGGGAGGTTGTGGCTGCTCCCTCCCTGGAGGTGTTCAAGGTCAGGTTGGAGGAGGCCTTGAGTGAGCTGTACTAGTGGGAGGTGTCCCTGCCTATGGCAGGGGGTTGAAACTAGATGATCCTTGCGGTCCCTTCCAACCTTACCATTCTGTGGATTCTGTATCATTTTTTTGTGTTGCTGTGATTCGTTAAATGTTTGAGCCAGTTGTAATGAAATTGTTCAGACTTCATAGCTTGCTGCTTCTCACCAGAAGAACTCTGCTCTTTGTAGTGTCAGTATTCCTGCAGCTGGTCAGCTAAGTTGGTCTTGTTTTATACAACACTGCAGCTTTTTCAAAACTGAGTTTGCTGTTGATTGTCATCACGCTTTTGAAAATAATCAGTCTGTAATATTTGAGTAAAGGGATCTTAAATTTGCTTTTCCAAAATGCTTTTTGCCTGTGTCGTTCCGCCCGCAGGGTTCGGTGTGGCAGCGCCTGGGTGCAGATGTGACAGCAGTTGAATTCATGGGCCATGTTGGCGGCATGGGAATCGACATGGAGATCTCTAAAAACTTTCAGAGGATCCTTCAGAAGCAGGGATTTAAGTTTAAACTGAACACCAAGGTTACTGGTGCTACCAAGAGACCAGATGGGAAAATTGATGTCGCGTAAGTATTTAACATAAGACTAAAGGAGTGCTACGTATGTTATTCTTCCTAATCCATCAAACCTACTTCAAAATACAGTCTGATACTGTTTTTTGCAACAGGATTTGGGGTGGCACTTCTTAATTCCTTAGTGAAAATTAATTTTTATCCTATGTTGTAACTTGCAGAGCTTGTAATTTTGTTGGAGTCCTAGACTGCTTATATAGAAGAGGTTCCGTTGACTGGAGTGGAGGACATGCCACTATAAACCAGTGTTGTTACAGTGAGATCACCAATGCAACCCAATCTCTAAATAATTATTTTCATGGATGATAGATGATCAGAGGGCTGGAGCAGCTCTGCTATGAGGATAGGCTGACAGAGTTGGGGCTCTGCACCCTGGAGAAGAGAAGGCTTCAAGGAGACCTTAGAGTAGCCTTCCAGGATCTGAAGGGTGCCTACAGGAAGGCTGGGGAGGGACTGTTGACAAGGTCTTGTAATGACAGGACAAGGAGCAATGGGTTTAAACTGGCAGAGGGGAGATTTAGTCTGGTTGTTAGGAGGAAGTTGTTTGCAGTGATGGTGGTGAGACTCTGGCACAGGTTGCCCAGGGAGGTTGTGGCTGCTCCTTCCCTGGAGGTGTTGAAGGCCAGGTTGGAGGAGGCCTTGAGTGAGCTGTACTAGTGAGAGGTGTCCCTGCCTATGGCAGGGGGTTGGAACTAGATGATCCTTGAGGTCCCTTCGGTTCTAGTGGTTCTAGTGGTATTCTGGTATAATTAACAGAAATACCATGATTTTTCAAACAGTCATTTTCTGTTTGGCTGCTCACTGGAAGGGTTATTTCTTTCATTCCTCTTCTTGTTTTAAAGTAAGCATGGCAGAGATTTTATTTACTTTGAGCAGAAACAAATAAAACTGTCCCATAGGTGTCTTAATGACCACACTCAAGCTCTTTGAAGACCTGCAGGTGAACAGCTAATACAGAAACACATAAAAGAAATTTGCTTTGTAGAAGTCCATATGTGTACACTATTTCTTTCTTGTTGATGTTATGCATGCAGGAACTGTAGTTTTAAGAAAATGCTTAATGCTACTTAACAAATGTAACTTAAGTATGTTTGTTTTTTGAGTGGAATCTTAATATGGTGTCATGTATGCCCATAGCTTGGGATAGCATGTCCTGCAGCATTGTAAAAGTCCTGGATTTGGGCTGCCTGCCGTACCATCTGGATGCTGGTTGGATCTCACATAGTTGTTTCTACACAGAGAGTTTGTTTTGGTTCAGGAGTGTGCTTTCGAAACACCCTTCCTACTTACCCACACTTAACCATATTTTGGTTCTTGTGCTTTCAGAGAAGGTGAACTAAAGTACAGTGTGCAATTAAACATAAACATGCACTTGAGAGATGCACCTGCTGCAGGGCAGCAGCTAATAGATGTTTAATTCCTGGACCAGAAGAAAGCTTGCTTAGAGTACATGCCCGTACTCCTCTCTGAAATGTGTACAGCTTGGATGTCAAGTACTGGGCACAAATTATTTTGCTGTACAGATTTGATCCTGTCATACCATGCTAGTTGGTAGTGAATATGTGCCCTAATCTCTGTGAGTTGAAAGCTGAAAGCAAATGTAGTAAGAGTTACTGCCCCTTCCTCTTCTGCTCCTGCGCTCTTGAAAGGAAGAAGCGTGGTGCTCCTGGGGGTCTGGGGTGATGCAGGCTCATGTTGAGCTTTTCAGTGTGAGTGCAGCCCAGACAGCAACTGAGTGCTGGGCTGCAGCAACAGCAATGTGGCCAGCAGGGCAAGGGAGGGGATTCTGCCCCTTTGCTCTGCTCTCCTCAGACCCCATCTGAAGTCCTGTGTGCAGTTCTGGATCCCCCAGCACAGGAGAGACATGGAACTGTTAGAGCAGGTGCAGAGCGGGTCCATGAAGATGCTCAGAGGGCTGCAGCAACTCTGCTATGAGGACAGGCTGAGAGAGTTGGGGCTCTGCAGACTGGAGAAGGCTTTGAGGAGACCTTAGAGTAGCCTTCCAGTATCTGAAGGGGGCCTACAGGAAGGCTGGGGAGGGACTGTTGACAAGGTCTTCTAATGACAGGACAAGGGGCAGTTGTTTGAAGCTGGCAGAGGGGAGATTTAAACTGGATGTTAGGAGGAAGTTGTTTGCAGTGAGGGTGGTGAGACACTGGCACAGGTTGCCCAGGGAGGTTGTGGCTGCTCCCTCCCTGGAGGTGTTCAAGGCCAGGTTGGAGGAGGCCTTGAGTGAGCTGTACTAGTGGGAGGTGTCCCTGCCTAGGGCAGTGGGTTGGAACTGGATGATCCTTGAGGTCCCTTCCAACCTTACCATTCTATGGTGCAGTCTGAATGCGAATGTTTTGGATGACAGATCCAGCCAATAGGTCAACATCTGAATCGCATTAGTTACTAGGCAAAGAAATACAATGCTGAAAGTTTGTACCTTAACATTTTTGCTACTTGTTTTTCTACAGTGTTGAAGCTGCTGCTGGTGGCAAAGCTGAAGTGATAACTTGTGATGTGCTCCTTGTGTGCATCGGTAGACGTCCATTTACAAAAAATTTAGGTCTTGAGGATATTGGAATTGAACTTGATAAGAGGGGGAGAATCCCAGTCAATAACAGATTCCAAACCAAAATTCCAAAGTAAGACTAAATATGTTTATTTCTTCATTTGAACACAGAACTCTCTATTTTTAACTTTAACCTACTTAAAGCACTTTGGTTTTGTTTTTAATTGCAGAATATGACTTTCTCTTCAGCAAGGAAAACTCAACATCTGTTTATTTCAGGGACTAAAGATTCTATTTAACCTTTGAAGTGTTGTATGAGTCCCTATTTCATGTCACTAGTACTTCTTGAAGTGTGGTGATTCTGTGTAAACTGCTCCTCTATACTTTGCATTTCTTTTGAAGTTTAATATTTTAATCTGTCAGAGTTTTCAGTAACTCATTTCAAACTGTTTCATAAAGTAGCCTAGGTGTGCTAGGATGTTTTTAAACAGTGTCTTAATTCTGTTTCATTGGTCTGATAGCATCTATGCTATTGGTGATGTAGTTGCTGGACCTATGCTGGCCCACAAAGCTGAAGATGAAGGCATTCTTTGTGTAGAAGGGATGGCTGGGGGAGCAGTGCACATTGACTATAACTGCGTACCCTCCGTGATATACACTCACCCCGAAGTGGCCTGGGTTGGCAAATCAGAAGAACAGCTGAAAGAAGAGGTACTGTTTGTTCCCTTCTCCAAAAAAAAGTTTTTCCACCTCGGGCATGGTTTCATTGTCAAGTAGTTGAGCTGCTTTTCCCAGGAGAATTTCTGCATCTGAACTTGTCACTTGGGGCACAGGATGTAAGACTGAACGATTCCCTTCTGAACACTGCTCTCCCAAGGACTGTAGTTCTCTTTAATGTCATCTATTCTGTGAAGCTTGTGTTGTTCATTTGCTAGCTTAGTCTTTTTGTCATGTCCCCTTATGCTTCTTTCAGTGATGTTCTTATGCATTTCTGTGTGCCTTACATGTCTTTCATTTTGATATTGTCTCTGTGGCTGTAACTATACAGACAATTCACACTGCTCTTGTGTGTTACTGAATTTATGACAAACATCTGTTTTGTAGGGTGTAGAATACAAGATTGGGAAATTTCCATTTGCTGCAAACAGCAGAGCAAAGACAAATGCTGACACAGATGGCATGGTGAAAATACTTAGTCAAAAATCAACAGACAGGATGTTGGGTGCTCACATTTTAGGCTCAGTAAGTATTGTAAATTGTGCTGCTGTCTTGGCCGTGTAAGGGTTTTTCATTTAAGTGTTGAAACTGTTGCAGAGTAGCTGCCAAGTTGGAAGAAGTGGTGCATGTAAAAAGAAGATTGAGTTTAGTGAATTTTTTTTGTTTGTTTGCTATTTCCTGCAGCCCTGCCCTCCTTTGTTCCCACTTTTCTCTTACTTTGGTGTTAAGATTTGGCTTATTTGAGAGAACAGCAAAAATTGTTGACTGAAGTTCTGCAAGTTTAGGGAGATGAACAGACTTGGCTTGTTTTACTTGGCATTTTCTTTATTTCCCCTCTCTGAATTTCAGACTTCAAGAAAGCTCTTAACCTTAAGCTGTGGTTACCAAAACTGACAGAACTTTTAAGGGAAAACCCTTTGTAAAGATGAGAAATCAGAAAATTCTGTTTGGGAGCAGTATCATTCTTCTGCTATTCCACACATTTCAAAGCTAAACTCTAATCTCTGTCTGGTTCATTTCTTAGTTTTCTTTCAAAAATTAAATTTTTTTTTCTTTTGTTGTTTTTCTTTTGCCCTAACCATGTATGCAGAAGCACTGCCATGCATCTTTAAGAGCTTTCTTTAAGGGAAATACTAAAACTGCTCTCATTTTTCCTGGATGTTTTATTCCTCTGAATGGATAAAGTGTCAACAGTAGTGGATAAGTTTGCAATTGCAGTTCTGTTTGCAAATCCAATTCTTGTGATTTCTTACAGGACATAGTTCTGCTAGTTTAGTTTCTGTCATGTCAGTCATCTGAAAATCAACATGCCTTAAAAAAAAGCATGCCTCAGGTTTATTGGTGTGAGACAGAAGAATTTTCTTCATTGGAAAAGGATTAGGCAGAAATCTTGATTAGATCTGAATGCTAAAAATGTAACAGGAGGTTTCAGTATTTTTAACTCATCAGAGAAATGTTCTCAGAGTAAATATAAATAACAAAAACGAGGGGGTAGATGTAATGACAGGCTTTTGTTTATCTATTTAGCTTTCTTGCAGGGCATTGAAGTTTTGGGGAGGTTTCAGCAGTGATAGTGTACACTACAACTTTGAGAGCGTGGGTATTACCTGACCAGTATCTTAGACTGAAAAGTTCCCAGATTGTGCAGCGCTCTGGGTAGTGAGAGAACAAATACACTTGTTAAGAATTCTGTTTGGATTTACACTAGGCTTGAGCACAGTCACTGCATAGCTTAAGTACTTAAAACTTGCATTAAAAGACAGTGCTACTTAGAACCCAACTTTGCTTTTTTTTAGCAAAACATATTTGTTTACAAGCTGTAACTGATTCAGAAGAACCTAGACCACTGCATGAAGATTTGTGGTAATTACAAATGTCCTTCAATTACAGGGTGCTGGTGAAATGGTTAATGAAGCTGCCCTTGCTATGGAATATGGAGCATCTTGTGAAGATGTAGCAAGAGTTTGCCATGCCCACCCAGTAAGTTCTTTCTAATCAGACTGTTGAATTATGCAGACATGTTGCAATTAGTCGACTGTGTGGCACAGTTGACTTGCTAGAGGGCAGGGATGCCATCCAGAGGGACCTCGACAGGCTGGAGAGGTGGACCCAAGCCAACCTAATGACATTCAGCAAGGCCAGGTGTAAGGTCCTGTACCTGGGTAGGCACAATCCCAAGCACAAATCCAGGCTGGGTGGGGAATGGCTGAAAGCAGCCCTGAGGAAAAGGACCTGGGGGTGTGGGGTGATGAAAAGCTCAACATGAGCCTGCAGTGTGAGTGCAGCCCAGACAGCAACTGAGTGCCGGGCTGCAGCAAGAGCAGTGTGGGCAGCAGGGCAAGGGAGGGGATTCTGCCCCTTTACTCTGCTCTCCNCTTGCAATGACAGGGCAAGGGGCAATGGGTTTAAACTGGCAGATGGGAGATTTAGACTGGATGTTAGGAGGAAGTTGTTTGGAGTGAGGGTGGTGAGACACTGGCACAGGTTGCCCAGGGAGGTTGTGGCTGCTTCCTCCCCGGAGGTGTTGAAGGCCAGGTTGGAGGAGGCCTTGAGTGAGCTGTACTAGTGGGAGGTGTCCCTGACTGTGGCAGGGGGTTGGAACTGGATGATCCTTGAGGTCCCTTCCAACCTAACCATTCTAAGTGTGCATAAGTATCTAACATTTTCTGATGCCCATGAATCACTACATATAAACCAATTATGTGTAATTATTAATGACTTCTACCTGTTTTTTTTTTTGCTTGCTCTCTACAGACAGTGTCAGAAGCCTTTAGGGAAGCAAACTTAGCAGCATCTTTTGGCAAAGCTATCAACTTCTAAAATGAAAGAGACCTTTGTACCTGTATAGTACATCCCTGAGAATGGACTGTACAGAAGGCCAAGTCTTGAGGATTAAGTGAATCACTTCATTTCTAAACATCAAGTATTTAAACAAGTAGAGTTTGGAACAAGTGGAATTATTCAGTCTCTGTAAATTAAATAAATAAAATTACACGTTTATTTACATGATGAATGTTGCAGGAAAACACCCTGACAGAACTCTTTTTGACAACCAAGCATTTCACTGCTGCATGGGTGGCTGGGCAGAACTCTGGGTGCATGTCTGGCACACCTGGTGTATGGTAGTGGTATCTGAACTAGTAGTAGACTAAACCAGTTGAATGCTGGCACTTACAAATGCCACTGTCACTTCCGCACAAACATGTCTTTTGTTCTGAAATGATGATTTAACCTACTTCCAGCACACAAGTACCAAAACTTGTTTTGACCTAGTTGTGTTGCCATGTTGGGAAAAGTGGGGCTCTTCTAGATCAATTAAAATCATACTGACTTTTTAGAGGGAAAACTACTGTGTGTATGTGTGTGATTCTCCACAGCGTGTTTTTACATTGCTAACTCATCGGGGGGGAATCAAGAGCTCGGGGAGTAAATGAAAAATTGAAGAATAGTAGTATTACTGCTACTTAAATATTAACTTTTTTTTTTTTTTTTGCTTTTAAAGTTTCCATTGTCCAACTCTTAAACTTGAAATGCTAAAACTGTGTAGCAGCAGAGCAGTGGTGGCTGGTAAGTGCTATGACACGAGGGGTGCTTTGCACCTTTCACACATAAAGGCTGCATCAGCTTCACAAAACTAAAACATACTTTCTGCCCTTCTGTTTTCTATTCTGTGCTCTATTTCTGTCTCTTCCATAGAAGAGGCAGAAACTAATAATTTTTTTAACATGGCTGGAGGGTCTTCCTGGGTTTTGTTTGCTGTACGACCCTGTTACTACCTTTTAGGATCAAGGTTGTTTAATATGCATAGAAACTCACAAACAAATGGCATCTCAGGAAGATTCCTAACATGTATGTTGGGATATGCCCAATTCCAGTAGCTCATTTTAAGTTTCATTTGGCAGGGTGTTAGTTCCGTTTGTTAAGTTTGTTCTTCCTCAAAGAAAATCTTACCTGCTGGTGTTGTGCATCTCCTTTGTCATTATGCCAGTGAAATGAGAAATGTACATTCAGAAAACAGTGCAAAACTTACTTGATTTTGTGCAGACAAGATGATGTTACCCTTCTGCCTTTCTTTAGAGCTTCTTATTCAAGTATTGATCCAGAATCCATACTGAGGGATGAAAATGTGTGCCAGCATTACTAAGATACCAGTTAATCCACAAGCACTGGTGATACTGTGCTTCATCCTGCTGTTTCTTGTGTTGGTTGGTTAGTTTGGTTTTGTTTTTTTTTAGCTCCTGTTTTAAATGCAGTGACCATACCTTATAACCAGGCTATGAGAATCTGTTTCATGGATATGCTGGGTTAAATGAATTAATGTGGATCTGCTTCCAGGTGTTACTAGAAAGTTTCTGAAGGGAAAGCAAAGGTGAGACAATAGTGAGAGAAGAAAAACTTGATTATTCTAGTGGATCTTGGTATTTTGGAATCACCTCTACCCATTGCAGGTAAATGCTATGAAGTATTATTCTTGTGGTTTGCAAGTTCTTCCTGGAAGCTTCACTCTTTCAGAAGCAGCTTTGTGTCCACTTTCACTTCCATCAGTACTTGCATCATTCAGTAGCTCAGCCTTGAGGTTCGTCGGTTACAAATTCTATCTCATTTTGCTCATGTTAAATGAAGTTTGGAAAGTCAGGGAAACTTTAATCAGGAACACTACTAAAATGATACTGAAAATTATTGTTTCCCAGACACTTGAAATTAAAATTTGGGGCCTTAAAATTGTTACTGTATTGTTAACTAGAGGAGGAATGACAGAGAATTAGAGTGTTTGTACACTCTGTGTACACACACACACACACACAGAGTGTTTGTAAAGGTAAACGATGAGCTACTGAGCCACCTGCAGTGATCTGATGATGGCAGTTAAGTCTGAGTGGTGTGGTTTGCAAATTGTCTTTAACAGCTGCTAAGTATGTCAGTGAGAGGGTGTATGATGCTGGTAAGGTAATGTATTCCTGTGGTTATGTGCCTTAGTGGTAATTATTTAAGCACACTGCTCTTAAGTTTGATCAGGTGGTGAGAGATCTGCCACAGCTGCCCTGAATGACTTGATGACATGAGTTAGGCAAGGTGCTGATCAGAGTATATACACAGATGTATTGCTGAGGTCAGAGGCCAGGATGTGTAACTGCAGGTTGCAGTTTTGAATGCTCATTTGTGTAGCTGGTGAACCTTGCAGAGATTGGTTTGTGCAGTACTGTGTAATTGTCTGAAGGTGCACTGCTCTACAGTTAACTTTGAGCTTAACCACAGTGACCTAGATGTCACTCTTGCACTTTGGAAAAATAAAAGTCTGATTTGTGTTTTCTTAAATGCAAGCTGTTCTCAGCTGTCTGTGTACAGCTCCTTAGTGAATTCACATTAAGTTCCTTTTCCAGAAAGGCTTGATCCTCCAGGCTTGATTTATTAGATAAGTTTGGTGCCTGAAATGTAAACTACATTCACCCCTTCAGTGCTAACCTCTGTTTCCACTTCACATATCAAGTGTTTTATAATCAGTGACATGAAGTCACGGTTAAGCCTAAACAGACATCATGCAGGGTAAATTAATCCTTCTGGAGTGCTATGATAGAAATGCTAGCTTAAACACACAAGATCTTCTTGGTATTTCTTCACTGACACACAGTTTAGTTCTGAGTGCCTGTTGGGCATATCATAGTAATTGGAGCTTTTATTTAGAATTAATTATAGAGTTGGAGCCAAGATTTTATTAGAATCATAGAATGGTAAGGTTGGAAGGGACCTCAAGGATCATCTAGTTCCACCCCCCTGCCATAGGCAGGGACACCTCCCACTAGTACAGCTCACTCAAGGCCTCCTCCAGCCAGGCCTTGAACACCTCCAGGGAGGAAGCACCCACAGCCTCCCGGGGCAACCGGTGCCAGTGTCTCACCACCCTCACTGCAAACAACTTCCTCCTAACATCCAGTTTCAATCCCCCCTCTGTCAGTTCTCCATTGCCCCTTGTCCTGTCATTGCAAGACCTTGTCAATAGTCCCTCCCCAGCCTCCCTGCAGGTCCCCTTCAGATACTGGAAGGCTACTCTAAGGTCTCCTTGAAGCCTTCTCTTCTCCAGGCTGCAGAGCCCCAATTCTTGTAACCTGTCCTCATAGCAGAGCTGCTGCAGCCCTCTGATCACCTTTGTGGCTCTCCCCTGGACTTGGACAGTTCAATGTCCTTCCATCCACTTAAAAAACGAGACTTGCTAAAAGATTGAGACACCATTTCAGCTACTGAAAATAGGAACTTAATGAGTCATACTGCATACATAGAGTGATACAAAAGGACTGTTTATTTTCAACATCAAAAAAATTACTTATGTTTGGTTTCGTGACTTGAAAGTCGATATAAAACCTGTTCATTTTATCAGGTCTTATCAAAATGTCAAAAAAACCCAAACAAAACAAACCTAGAGTAATACTTGTAAAATTCATCCCAAACAGAGGCTTTTCTTTGTTCCTATTTATAAGCAAGTGCTGTAAACAGCAACCTTCTGACTGATTGTCTGTAAGAGGGAGCGAACTGTCTCTTCCAGCTCCACCAACTGCTTGGCCTTGTCTTCCAGAACTTTTTGATTGTTTTCATATGTATTTTCCAAATCTGTCAGCAAAGGAAGGGAAATCAGCTTCATTAGTTCACTGTGTTAAAACTTAAGTGTGTAATGTAAGTTGTCATAGTTTCAGCTAAACTATTCACATTTATTGTGGAGGAGAGTCTGACTAGAGGCAAAAGAAAAAAGCAAAGGCTGGGATGGCACCTTTGTGTTTCCATAACACCGGGACATAAATCAACAAGGATGTCATTTCTGCAAGTGGAAGTCCAGAAGTATACTTTATGTTCAAAAATAACTGTCATTCTCTGCTCTATATGGCTTTTACAGAACAGTGAAATCTTTGGGCTTGGTATGGGTAAAACTATTCAGTGAATGACTGTAACTGCAGGAGCAGCTAAAAGGAAGAATGAGTTCCTAGCCTGGCAAAAACAGAAGGGAAATTTACTCCCTCCCTGGTACAACATGAGGTTGCCCTCTCACGTTTCAATCATATTTATCTAATAAATGTTAAATTAATCTGTCAGTTGGAACTGATATGTCTTGATTACCTCTTTGTTTTATTAGCTTTCCAGGGTGGAGTGGAAGGAGTACTGTTCTAAGATGCTTTCCTTCTCAAGGAGTACTGTTTTGAGGGCCTTGCTTAAATGGGTTAGTCCTCATTCTAAGTGTAGTAGTTATGTTCTCCTGGAGTGGTTCTTGAGCAGTGATCAGGTGCCATACTAGAAGGTTTTCTCTCACTTCTAAGTTTCAACTTTTTTATAGACTGCTGTGATTCAAAAGACTGTGTTGTGCCCATAAGGGTAAGGAGAGCAGATCAAATGTCAGTAACAAAGAACTGACTTCCTTTTGTCCCTGCTGCTGCTCAATAACCAGCTTAACATGAAACTGCTTCAGATGCAAAGATGAGAGTTTGCCTCCTCAAACAGCCTTACCTTTGAGCAGCTGGAGTTTGCTGTTTGCTTGAGCCAACAAGGCTTTAGCTTCATCTTGCAACACGCCCGCTCTCCTCCTGGCTTCAGCCGACTCTTCTGTCTTCTTGGCAATGAGGTCTTCCACCGTTTTATACTTGTCGTTCAGCTCGGTATTGAGAACCTGTTGTGCCAGATTCAAGCACAAGATGGAGCTCGCTCAAAGACAATACTGAGTCAGTCTGCATTTCCTCCTCATCCAGGTGCAAGGAGGCTACACTTGGTTAACAAAAGCACAAAGAGTGGTGGGGGATTTCCTATTTAATAGTCAAGGCTTTAAGAGCCGGGGTGAAGACTCAGCAGTTGCCTGTATCCAGATCTGTGGCTTTAATACTGACATCTGGCAAGGATTTATGGGGTTGTTACACAGCTTTGTAACTAATGCAAGCCATAGCCTCCAGTACAGCCAGCAAGCTGCCTATGGTTAAGAACTGGCACTGCTTCTGGCTGAATGTTTGGATTTGGGGAGAAACAGAATCATA
>VWYK01050728.1:0-11360 GCA_013399775.1 Semnornis frantzii | reverse complement strand
TATGCAGAAATGGCTGCTTTTGTTTTGTTTTGTTTTGTTTTTTTTTTCTCATTTTTGATGGGATCTCTGATACAGTGGTAGGTAGAGCAGATGTTTCAAAGACCTTTCTGTGTTAGGACTTAGATAGGTGCTTGTAAGTGTCGAAATTGGTATTAATGACTCCGACCATGTCCAGATTATATTCCTGTGTTCCCCTGGAACTGGGGACGTAAGTATGAAGAACAAGTCTTTCTTGGGAAGCAGTAAGCATCCTCATTATTGGATGCACCTCTAGGGTTAGGACCAGGAACTAAATGCAAGACTGTCAGAATTTCAACTGCAGTATACCGAAGTGCTAGATAAATAGTGTTCAGATGAGAAGACAACCCTTGTTAGGTTGGTGTCAACTTTTACTTTTGAAAATCAAATTTTCTGCAACATAATACCAAAGTACGTTATTCCTTTCAGTGTCCTGCTGGTTCTGTTTCTAGAGATACCTTTTAAAGGAGCAGTTAGCTGTTGTCAGCAATAACATGCCCCCTACCTTGTCATTGCTGCAGGTTATTGTTGAGCAATAATTCTTCTTTAAAAGCATTTGCATGCATGTTTCTCCTGTCTTCATCGTGGGTACCTGTCCATGCAAATCTGTCATAATCCCAATGCAACACTCAACTGTCCTCTGACCTTCCTTCTCTCAAATGTTTTCTGCTGTCTTTTCCCCCATGCTGTATGAATATACCCTACTCTGATTTTTGTAATTCTTTCTTTAATGAAGTAGTTATTGCTTTTCCTTAAGTGTCCTTCAGTGGATTTCCATTCTTACTCACCACCCTAGCACATTTCCATAGTTTCATATATAGAACCATAGAATTGAATCATAGAGTGCTCTAGGTTAGAAAGGACTTTTAAAGGTCATCAAGTCCAAGACCCCAGCAGTAAGCAAGGTCATTCCCAACTAGATCGGATACAGACACCTGCACCTCTTTTGGATTTTGCTTTTCATGCATTTTAATGCTCTCTAATAAAATGTGCCAATTTTCATTTGTGCTCTTTCCCTTCTGCCTGTTGCCTTACCCTTCTTATGGACCAGGACTATACTTCTTTGATTTCTTTTGTCTTTGAATTCACAGGCAGATTATGGCTAGACACACTAAATTTATCCAGGAGTCTCTAGGTTGCTTTGTTTCAGGATAACAAGCTCTTCTGCCAAGCCATGGAATCTGTGCCAAATCATTTCTCATCCTTCTGTCTTGCTTGTGCCTCACCTACTGTCTCTTTCCTCTTATGTCTTTGTTAGTGAAGGTTTTTCTTTTTTGACATTACACACACACACACACAAGCATAAATATATATATATATAATTTCATTTTTGGCAGCTCAATCAGCTCTTTTTGTGTCAGCGGCATTTCTGAAGGTGTAAAGGAAGTTTTGCCTTCTCTGCAAATAATACTTAGTGTCTCATTCTGCTGCAAGAAGATGCCCCTTTCCTACAGTCTCAGAAAACTGAGGCTTGCCCTTACTAATATTATTTTTAAAAACTAGGTGTTAATATTTCTCATATGCTTTCTTATTTTGGACATGGCTCAGAGGGATGTTTTTTAAAACATTAACCTGACATTCTACTGATAAGAGGATTAAATTAAAGTATTTGCATAATATCTTCCAAAAAAGATAGGCCTTATGATAGATGACACCAAATATATTGCATAAGAATGCGAATCACTTAGAGGGGGGGAAAAGTGCAAGTAATTTGTAAAGGGATTAGCAGAGTAGAACAGACCTATACTGGACATTGATATTGTGAAATAGAAGGATTTCATTATGTTACTCAGCTTCTTACCACAGAAATATGCCCACCATAATTTCCTTGTTTCACTACAGAATCATCCTATAGCCAAAGAAACCTAGACTGGTTAGCTTCAGGAAAAAAAAAACAAAACCCAAAATATTTTGCATCCACCTTCAAGAAGAGAAAGGGAATATTATCTCTCATGTTCTTCTATCAAAGGATGAATTTGAATTAATATTTTCTCCATCTTTTTTGGCTTTGCTTCAGAAATACATAGTTTGGTGGGAGGGGGGATTTAACAAGCTTTAGGCAAGCTTTTCTAAATCCACAGTATACTGGGGACTGGACGACGTGCACTAGAATGCTGATTCTGTGAGGCTCGTAGTCTTATCGCGTCTGCAGGCAAAGAGTGGAAATGCTTTTACATTAGACTTGCAAAATGTAACTTGCAGTGCAGTACTTTCTCTCTGAACTGTTCTGTCAAGTTAGCACAATTAGATATTACATCCCTTTTCAAATTTTTTTTTCTTTTTTTGGGGGGATGTTTGTTTGGTTTTGTTTTTGTTTTAAGGAGGTTAAGAGAAAATTTGAAATTGTCACATCAGCTAGAATAAATATATTAGTCGATGATAATTTGATAGAGAGGACCAAGATATATAACCTACATTCAGTTCTTCATCCTGTCATTGGCCTACTAAGATAAAACAGGTTATATCCTTTCTTTTGACTTTATTTTTTTTTCCTGTTGAGTGTGGTCTCTGTTCTTGTAGTAGTTAAGTGCCCCTTATTATTGTTAATGCATATAATCTCAGAACATAGCTCTGAGGCAGGGAAATGCTATGTTTTCCAAATGTAGACAGGAACTGAGATGTAGAGGTTTGTGTTCATAGCACCAAACATCATCTTTGGACTGAGCCAGCATCTTGTAGATGAAGCATCTATCTTTGTTCAATAATAATCACAATGATTTCCACTGTAAAATATGGAATTTTAGGCTGCATTTGAGAAAGGCTCTGCTGAACAGGCTACTTGATGCAAAGGGTTTTCTTTTGTGAAGGCATTTTAATATGTAACTTGCACTGAAACCAAAGACAAGTTCTGTGCCCCACGGAATTTGCCCTGGATTACCCGCTAGGTTTGTTGCACAAGGAAGTACTGGTGGGTGCAGTCCTACAAAGATAAAATCCGTGTATATTGCTGTCTTAGGAAATTCCTAAATAAGTTCCTGTATGACATATAAGTAAAGTTTCTCTTCTTTAAAATGCGAACAATGAATCTGACTTATTTTTCAGGCGAAGGGTGCTGCACAGATCCAAAGGAGATATTTATACTAAGTAATAATTTTGCTTTGAGTATGAATAAAAATATAGCTCCCCACTACCTTTGTGAGGCTGTGTGCAAACAGAAATACAAGAGAAATTGCCAAAGCAACTGATTAACTGGCATTACTTAGCTAATATTTGCTTCTTATTGCTGAACTGGCTTTTAAGTTAAAAGAAAAGCTAGTGAGAAACTACTGTTCCTTGTGTGCTTTGTGGTTAGCTTCTGGAAGGAACAGAGACTCACTGTTATCCTCAGAAAACAGGTTTTTCACCTGAAGAGAGATCCAGGATCCAAACTCTTAGGCTGCATATTCTGACTACAAAGCTGCTTTCAGAGCTGCACTTGCTTGATGTGTACTGGAACCTGCAATTATGGACATGTGTGCTGCAAGGTTGCCCTCTGTAGATGGGAGGCCTCCAGGTGCCCTAGCAAGGCCAGTGGGCTTGTATGCGCCATAGCCAGCTGCCTTTTGGCAGTTTTCAGTCTGCCAAGGTGTTGTGGCATGGATGAGGCATGGAGTAAGCTGCTCATCTGAGATCTGCATACATATGGATGTGTCATCACTGTCAGGTTGATTTCCCTATTACTCTGTGTTAGACTTTCCCTTGAGGCTGCATCTATCCTGCTAAATGCATCCATCCCTTGAGAACGATGCCTGGTCCACAGGAAAGTGGGCTGTTTGCACCCTACGTGGAGCTGATTTCTTTACGGCATCCTGGTGTTTTCCCTGGTATCCCACGTAATATAACACTTGTTCTTTGGGGGCTCTTCTGGACTCTTTGTCTCAGGTGTGATCACTGCTTTTCTGTGGTGGATTTTTTTTTTTTTTTTTTTTTTAAATTTGGAGTATAAGAAATAACCTGAGGCATGGGCTACACCCCACCAGATCAGTATTCCCATAACAAGCGATGTGCCAGGAAGGCTTATGGCAGGAATTTTTCAGTAGGACACCTGGTAGAATGTTGTTGGAGGGCTGGCTAGAGTTGATAAGGAACAAACCCTCATCTCTGCCACCCTTTGGGAGCTATCTGTTTCTGGGACTTTCCTCGGTTTTGTATGGAGTTCATGTGGTTCACTCCACAAGAAGAGGCTGGGAAGGAGGTGATAATTATGCAATACTAGGATCACAGGATGACAGGATCACAGGATGTCAGGGGTTGGAAGGGACCCAAGAGATCATCCAGTCCAATCCCCCTACCAGAGCAGGACCATAAAATCTAGTTCAGGTAACAGAGGAATGCATCCAGATAGGCCTTGAAAGTCTCCAGAGAAGGAGATTCCACAGCCTCTTTGGGGAGCCTGTTCTAGTGTTTTGTGACCCTTACATTAAGGAAGTTCCCCCTTGTGTTGAGGTGGAACCTCTTGTGCTACAACTTACATCCATACTGCAACCTGAGAGTAAACTGGCTTATTAGTCATCTGCAATGTACTGCTTTGCACCTAAACTCTGCTCAGGAGTGGCCAAAGTGTTGTTAGCATGCAGAGGGTAGTTCACAGACTATAGCTGCTCTGAGGTGAGCCAGTCTGCTATTTTTGGACTGGAGCTCAGGCACTGAACCTTTACAGTCACTGTAATTGCATATTCAGTCATTCCATTTCCTTGAAAATATTGTGATTTACCCCAGGAAAGCAGACCACTATAACCTGGAAGGAAGAAGCCTAGATTCATTTTCTTGCTTTATAAGTATGTCTCAGGTTCTTTTTGCTTAGACATTATCACATACCTTTCAGGTTTTCCTATCTTACATTCAGTTACTAGCCATGAAATCCTCCAGTGGAGATGCAGCTTTTGCTGTGTTAAAGTGCTTCTGCAAGAAAATATTATATCCGTTCCTTACAAAATGAAGTAGTTCTCTAAAAAAGATGCTGCTACCAGCCTTGTAAATCTGTCAGGTTGCATATGCTTAAGTGAAGCTGTGGCAAAAACATGTAAGCTCAGTAGACTTGACTGCTCTGAAGAGTTTTCTAGTATGAATCTGCCCTAAACCTTAGCTTTCCCATTTCCCACGTGGAGCTGATTTTGCTATGAAAAGCCTTCTGAGTTTCTCACCCAGGAGATGGGTTTCATATGACGCAATATTGCTGCTCAGAAGCAGCACTGCTCCTGATCTTACTTCTGTTCTCCAACACTGGAAGGGAATACGAGCTTCCAAACCACTTTCTCCATTTACACACAAGTGCAGCATTTGTTGCTGACCCAGCAAATGAACTAAGTCTGATAGAACAAAGAAGAAAAGGGCAAATATTACACGGATGATACAGACACAGGAAAAGACAAGAGATGATATGTTTTGGTATAGGTACTTCTTGACATCTTTTGCAAGTGAGCAGGCACGATCATCCTCTTAGTTCTGACTGGAAGCTTCCTCCCAAACACCAAGCTCATTATCCCAGTGATCCACAGAACTCTGGAGAAAAATTTTAATTTCTTTAGCAGCAGGTGGAGGCTTGCAACTGACTCCACCAAATTGGTAGCTTGTTGGAAATGGGGAGTTCCCATGGTGGTCTGGATGCCTTAGGAACAGCAGGCAGCTCATTGCCTGTCATATGGTGGTGTGGTACAGCTGTGGAGTGTGAGGGCCACACTATGCATTGCCTGCAGCCTATTTTTATGTCTCTAGATCATGCTGTAGAGACAGAGCAGTGAATCATTTGGGTTAAGTGGCATGCAGCTCCATGAAAAGAGCAAGGGAGCAAGCATTGATGGGTACACAGCGTTAATGTATGAGTAAGCATTTATGGGTACACAGTGTACGAGACGAAGCACACACAGGTGGCTGTGCTGCTTCTCATGGAAATCATGATTGCTCTGACTGGAACAATGATAGCAACAGAAGTGCTAAGATGGGGGTCTCATAACCTGAGCTTTGGTACCTTCTGTTCTCTCATGTACAAGACATAACCTTTTGGGTCTGAAACAGGAGAAGATACTCTGTGCCCTACCTGTGCTAAATGAGAACTGAGGGAATTGAAAAACCATAGACTCCTATGGAACTTACTTATTTTCAAATGTCTGCTAGCCTTTGAAAAAAAAGAAAGGATGTTTCTGCTATGTGAGCAGCCTGACCTAGCCCGCTTTTCCCTGTACCTATAAGAAATAATAAATACCAGTAAGACCTGTATTGTCTGCATAACTTAGACATTTTCTTTTACTATGGTTCAACCACAAAAATTCTTATAGATTACTTCTAGCTACCTGTCCTAGCAAATACACATCTGATGTTCTGCATAACCAAGATTAAGATTAGATACTGCATTGTATGAGAAAACTTTCCTGTTAGGAAATTTGTATGTTCTTTGTCCGTTAGTAATTTGTCACCTATTATTATATGAATTCATGACATCACTCATCCAAAAAAACTTTAAAAAATATCATGCAATTTCCTTAAGGTTTGGTTGGGGAAATCCCCAGACTCTACTATAAAAGCCCTCCTTTGTCCCTTTGCTGTCACATCTGCAGGCTGAGAAGATGAAGCACACACAGGTGGTTGTGCTGTTCCTCATGCAAAGCATGATTGCTCTGGCTGGAACGACAACAGGAGCGGTAAGATGGGGGTCTCATAACCTGAGCTTTGATGCCTTCTTGTCTTCTCATAAAATTTGTATTGCCAAAAATTCTTTTAAGGTTACTGGAAAATTATTAGGAAAATGTTGAGATCTCTGCATGGAGAAAGTTTAAATTATTCCTCCATCCTCTCCCCAACTAATGTATAGGGACTAGGTAATAAATGTAAAAGTGAGGCACAGGTTTGAAATCAGAGTCAAATTCTGCCTTTGGTTAGATGAGTGCGACTCCCATTGAGGATCTGAGTGGATATTAAATGCTCTGTGTAGCTTCTAATTAATCAGCAAGGGGTTATAGCAGGAAAGGATCCATATCTTTGATGTGGAAGGAGTTGGGAGGTGGGGGCTCTCCCAGTTGCAGGGCTGCTGTCATGCTCTGTGGCCAGGTACATGAAAGCCATGGTTTTAGTGGGGTGCTCTCCTTCTACCCCATAAAACTGTATCTGGTTGGGAAAGAGGGAAGTTAAAATCAAAGCCATCAATTAGAAGAAAAAACAACTGAAACAAAAGCATCAAAAAATACAGGGAGGAAAGGAGAAGAGAAAATTTTGGAAAAATTTAAAACATAAAAATAACATTAGTGAAACATTTGGATTGGTTTTGTACTGTATTTTTTTAACTGGCAAAAAAATAATGTAAAACTGTGTTAAAATATCAGGGAAAAAGTTTCAAAACAGTTTGTCTTCCAAATGAACTTTTTTTTTCTTTTCTTTTTTTTTTCTTTTAATGCAGAATGACTGCCTTTTGGTATTTTTTCAGTTAGGATTTGGAAAAAAACCCTCATTTTGGCTCCCAGTGACTCTTTCTGATTTGTTTGATTTAGTTACTAACCAGAAAAAAAATCCTTTTGCCCCTAGTTTAATTTTGAAAGTTTGGGAGCACTGTAGGTGCCGGCAGTAAAGTCAGCATCTCCTGGTAAGGTGATTTTATCTACTCAAGGATAACGAAGTTGCAAAACTTAAGATGGAGTTGTAAGTATGTGTCAATAAGCAGGGTGTAGAAAGCTTAATAAGGGTGACATTTCTCCTCAGCCTGCTTAGCTTTAAGTAAGCTAGTCTCCAGTTTGTGTAATGTACACCATTTGTGATGCTCTCTCTCCTACCACTGCTCATTGCTGCTCATTGCCACATGCTTGCTCAGTGTAATCATGAGCATGCAAATGCCTGTTCAAATGGGTTTATCTGACAAACTTATCACACAAAAGCTTGTTTATGCTGTGCCCTTTAACAGACCTACCCTTTGCCAGCCATTTGGAACTCCCCACTATTCCCTGCCTCAGGAAGGGGGCTCAGGTTGTGATTTAGATTTGCAGAAAGGCCCAGGGGTGAGTGTCCTGTTGTGGGGGAGAGCCCATTTGATGCTCCATCTGTCGCACCATTTGACATCGAGGGTGTCTTCCTGCAGTTTCCAGCTTGGCACACATTTTGGTGAGACCACACTACAAGTGACAGTGTGCTGCATCACGGCAATGAACTGTGCTCTGCATGGGGATGTGGGAGAGATTTAGGGACACACAGTAAGTGCCAGGATGACAGCTGTTCTCTTTGCTGTGGCAGGAAGGCAGGCACCAGCCACAGATGAATGTTAAAGGGGATGTATACAGTCTTACCTCATGAAAGACTGTCAAGGTGCAACTGGCTGTATTCTTGGCAGTGTGGTGCCCTCCCTCCCTTCACTCCCTCCATGCACTGGAATGCTCTCCTCTCCTCTCCGCGGTGCTAGTAGCAGAGCGGGACACATGCCCCGGCTGTCACAGTTCACAGCCTGACATCTTGTGAAAGGGACGCTGAGTCCTTTGCTGAAAGGTTGGAGCATGAACTGGGAGATGAAGAGTGGACATCCCTGCTGGGAGGACAGCAGTGTCCAGACTGAGGGCGAGGGGTTACATTACTGTCCTTTTAGAGTGCCATGCAATCTGCCAGGGCTGCCTGTCAGAGCCCCAGCTCACACCTCCCAGGCAGACTGAACATCCCCTGCTTTGCACTGGTCACGCAGAGACTTTCTTCAAGAAAAAATGTCTGTGAAGTGACGCTGTGCCTGGGGAAATGTTAGCCACCTCAGCAGCAGATCAGAAAAGCCTCATTTTAGAGTTCCTAGGGATGGCTCCCATAGCCATCAAAGTGCTTTGGAGCTGCAGGCTGGGGGCCAGTTGGTAGGGAATATGCAGGAATTCATACTGAAAAAGGCTTTCCTTTGTTTTTTAGACCCTTCGTCTCAACACAACGCTTCAATATCTGACTCAGCCTGGCAACATGACTGTCGACTTGCACACTCCCCCTAAGGTATAACCTTTACTGTTCTTCAATAAAGTCCAGCAAAGAGCAAAATTAGGAACTTTCGTCCCATTTTTAAAAAAAATTATGCACAGTCACTCAGAGACTTAGCTCTAATAGAGGTGCATCATTTAGGCTTCCTAGGAAAATCATTTAGGTATTGTGTATCCAGGATTTTAAGCAGTAGCAAATTCCTCAAATCATCAGTGCTGCTTAATTGATGCCTCAAGTGACACCCTAAGCTCTGACATTACACTTGTGGCTACTGAACTGGACCACAGACATGAAAGAGTTGAGGCTGTAAGGGTTTCATGGCAATGTGCCAAACAGTTTGGTGGTTACACCTCCCTGGAAGAAGAGAAAGATTTCTTTTCAACTGTCTTCTCATGTAAACCAGAAGAGGACCTTGAAGCTGTCTTCTGAGAAGTGCCCATTTGTGGTTGCTAGGAGGGAGAAAATCTTGATTCTTCTTGTTCTACTGAGCTCAAATTTTATTAAGATATTTGCTGGTAGAAGGGCTTGAATATGATTTCTCTGCCTTCAGGTCCATGGTCTGCAGGTTTCAAGGTTTAGTTTCTTTCCCTCTCTATGCCAGTGACTGCTTAAAATATGTGTGCTTTGGAGCAGATTTAATGAGGAGTAGTTGCTCTAAATGGGCTTGCAGCCTACTATAAAGATCAGAGTTTGTCTGAAGTACAGCTCCGGATCTTCTCTAGAGATAATCAGATCATGTCTGGACATCGTCCTGTGCAACCTGCTCTGTGTGAACCTGCTTTAGCAGGAGGGGTTATAACTGGATGATTTCCAGAGGTTACTTCCAACTATTACCATTCTGTGATTTTGTGATCAAGTTGGAGATGATAAACAGCTTGATAGCAGGTCTTCATGGTCCAGGCTAGCCCAGCATGGTACCTGGGATGTGTGGAAGGACCTCTTCTGAGTAAGAGTTGAGTGTCTGGCTCCAATAGAGAGTTTAGAAAGTTTAATGGAGTCATGAGTTTCTCTTTGACTCTCAGCAGCAGGACCCAAATCTCTTTCATCTCCTTGCACAGCTGAAATGGCCTCTGTCCCTGCCGTGGCCTCTGTCCCCACTGTGTGGTTTCCGTGGATCCCATTCTTTGTGTTAGGATGAGTGAGTAGCTAATTCAAAGCTGTGAAGGCCACAGGGCTATAGTGTAGCTGGAAATTAAGCACTGAAATGGCTAGACTTTTTTGAGGACTTTTTAAAGTCCACATCTAGATAGCTGAATACATCTCCAGATTTTCAAAAAAATCAAGTATCTGCCAGCTTCTATTCCATTTCTTAAACCGAAGGGTTGTGGAAAAGGAGCATTTGTCATAGCTTAAATATGTATACGTAACAGATTAATTTTGCAGAGTAAAATGTTACTGTCAAGTCCTTGCTGTAGGCTAGGACACTTTGCTCTCTTTTAAGCATTCAGTGTAAATTATTAAACTTTAAAAACCATACAACTCCATCAAAAATAACAGCCTATCTTGTGCATTTTTCTGCAGGACAAGGTAAGTCATTTTTGTTATGTGGTTGTCTGTTATATGGTTATACTGATATTATATTTTGATCAAAGCACTTCCTGACCCAAGGGCTTTTAACTAAACAATGCTTCTTGGTCTTGTCAACATCACTATGCCAATGTTTGTAATGTCAGTGGAAGAATGGAAGCAGTCCTGTCTGCCCAGGCTGTTCGTTCCTCTGGGGAAACTGTCTCCTTGCTTAGATATAAGCTGCACTTACTGCAGTGAAGCTCTGACTTCAGCTCAAGGCTTCCTTCTAACACAAATATTCCATATATGTTGATGGGTTTTCATAGGGGTTTAAATGGACAAGTTGGAGTTTTGTTGAGTGATCATCTGAATACACTTATGAATCATAGAATCATCGAATGCTAAGGTTGGAAGGGACCTCAAGGATCATCTAGTTCCGACCCCCTGTCATAGGCAGGGACACCTCCCACTAGCACAGGTTACTCAAGGCCTCGTCCAACCTGGCCTTGAAGGAGTGGTTCAGCACATGCTACTTTTGCAGTTAAGACTGTAATTTGCAGCAGAGTGGACAATGTTGTGGTGGGTTGGGAACTTCACCCTCCAGCAATTAAAGTTTAACAGATCAGCTCAAATGACTTGGAAGTAAATGCATCTGTATTTTACAGCAAAGCTAAATTTACAAACATATATACAAAATATTATTTACGTGTATTTACATTCATTTACAATTTAGAAATAATACAGAAATCCAATCTTCCTCCCCCCTAGACAAAGAAAGCCCAGAAGGGGCCATTGTCACCCTCTCTCTTCCCAGATTTAAAACAACCAGCAAGGCTTACATGTTATCTGGTCAATCAAAATTAGAGTAGGAGTTAGAGAGAGGGAAGGGAAGGAAAAGCAAACAGAGCCCAAGAGCCAAGAAGAAAGAA
>VWYK01050718.1:2204-60374 GCA_013399775.1 Semnornis frantzii | reverse complement strand
CAACTCACTTCAAACTACTTCAAACTACTTTGTGTTCAGAGGTATGGCAGAGGGACTTCAGAGAAAGCCTACCTGGGAGGAGGCACACTCGAGTCAGCACTCAGAGGTGCTCCAGGCCGTTGCCAGTAGGGGACCTGGAAATCCTGCTCTGCTGGCAGTGTCGCTCAGCACACAAAAGGCTGTGCAGGCAAGGAGCTTCCCCAGCCCCAGCAGCAGGGAATGCACACCAGCTTCCAATGTTCTGGCAATGGTGGGTCAAAACCACAGCCCTTCAGGAGTCTTCTCTGAAATGCCAGCTACCAACAGCCCTGAGACTACTCCAAACTGTTGAGAGCTGAGCCCAGCATCAGGGGAGAGGATAAAACATGTTGCTCTTCTGAGTTCATTGACAATTTCAAAAGCAAAGTGGTAAATCAAAAAAGCTGAGGAGATCAAATGGAATGGAAACAGTATCACAGGCACAGCTCCTTTCTGATGGCTACTGCTCATAAGTTGCCATTATGCTCAGAGCTGATGCAGCTTTCACAAACAATCTGTGGCTCTGTTGAATGATTTATGCAGTGTGCTGCAGCAGACATTGACATTATAAAAAACTTCTCTGCAAACTAGCACAGTGATTAAAAATAGAAAAAAAAATATATGACACCTGTGATGGTTTGGGAGTTCCTCCCCCCCCAACAATGAAATTACCCAGACTAGGCTCAGCCAGCTGGAAGTTAAGGAATGAAGCTATATTTACAGCTTAGCACAATTTACAAGCATGTATATAAATATACACACACACACCATACAGTTACATAAAAGTTAAAAGTAATACAGAAACGTGAAATTCCCTCCAAAACAATCAGATTGCCAGGAGCCTCCCGACCCAAACTTCTCCCCCACCGCTTCAGAAATAACCAGATCAATCCCTGTATATCTCACATGATAAATCTGGAAAGATCTGAGGTGAGATGACAAGGAGGTTAGAGGAAATAAAGGGTTAGGTTGGATTAGAGTTAGGGCGGAAAGCAACCACAGACTGCCAGAGTGAGAGGAGCAGAACAACAACTGCTGAGAACTGAGAAGTGTGTGAGAAGTATCTTATCTATATTTTGACTAGTTGCATTTTTCAGCAGAAGAATGAGCGATATAGGTTACTGTTGCTGTTTTTCTTTCTTCTCACAGCTAAAGATTTAATTTCTCTCAGTGAAATATTCCAATTAGCCTCAAACCAGCACACACCACAATCTAGAAACGAGCCAGCCCACAAGTATCCTAAAATACACCTGCATCACTCTGGATACCTTCAGCAACCACTTTAAAGTATTGCCATTCCAGGAATCACTGCATTTAGGGGCCTGTGATTCTGTGGATCTTTTGCAAGACCATGTCATCACTAGAGCAGAAGAAAAGTTCTATTTGCTGCAGGAAAACATTAAGGTCTCATTTGCAGAAAATGTCTCCATGTAGAGAGTGTTTGCATATTTTCTTGCCCTGCCTCCCTCGGCAAAAGCTCAGTGTTACAAAACCCAACAATTGTAGCTGAAAAACTACCACGAAACGACAGAGTCTTCACTGAGAGCTACACCGATAAACAGAAGCTTTATTTCAAGAACATCCTCATTTCTTCCGAGAATGGAATAAATGTCTCAATTCTACCACCAGTTAATACAAAGAATTAATACTCACTGTAATACACCAGCTGCTGTCTTGCTTCAGCCTCTGTGCACAGAGGAACACAACTATGAGTGCTGGCCAAGTTCACAATCTAGAGCGCATGTGTACAAAGTTGGTCGTTCATGTTCCCCTTGCTCTATGGATCTGGGCAACTGTAGCCTTCTAGAACAACTTAGCATGATGCTGAGGCCTGTCAAGATATGGAGGCTGTCAGGACCCATAGAGAGCTAGTACAGAGCGGAGACATTTCACCTGTACTCATGTTTTCCCAAAAACTTATTTTCTGCTCTCACCACAGCAGGTGACACACGTCCCACTGCCTCACAGAAAACCTCAATTCCTTCCTCACGGAGGAAGCTTTGGTTAGTGTAGAACAAGAGCCAGGGCTGTAAGCTACACTAAGCAGGTTACATCTGAGCTCAGCATGATGCTGTTTGCTTCTGAGTGCAATTCAACCCAGTGGCTTTCATCTATAAAGCCCTTCAGGTCCTCTTGGCTGTCTCTGAATCTGATCTGTTCAACTGCCGAGATCAGCACCTGTATTGTTGCAATAAGCCACAGCACTTCTGTTAACAACACACAATGGCAAACAGGGGGCAGGTGGCTGGAGGACAGCAAGCGAAGGCTGAAGATGTGTTTTCTCACTACAGATTTCTTGGTCTTTGCCTGCAATGGATACCAGTACGAAAGATCAGGCACCTTCCCTAGGATCATCTGGACATTTTAATGGGATTTTGACCTTCTGTCTCTGATGCCCTTACAGATTGCACATTCTCAATTGCTGCACATATTTAATACTTAGTTCTTTGAACACCTAAAATGCTGCCAGGGGCTTGTGCACACAACGTTAAAGTTACACGTGCTCTTAGATAGTAGTTATACACACATTTAGATTTCACATCAGTTAAACCTTTACCTGAGGAATATTTAAATGTTCTATCCATTCCTGAAGTACTTAAAATGGTAACGAGACTGAACTGAATCTGTTAGACAGAACTGAGTCTGTTAGACAATCAACGCTGGCCTTTTCCCCTGGTAGGGCAGCAAAGACAAAACAGCTCGGTTCTGCTGGAGAAGCAGTGCAAAAGCATGGGCACACAGGATGCACCGGGCAGCAGGAAATCTGGATCTTGCTTTCTACTCAGCAGATGTTCTGCTGATAGCAATGCAGTGGGCAGGCATTGTACCAGTCAGCGCTATTTCCCCCTCTTTTTAGATGCTCTTAAATTATGTTTTTCTCTCCCTTTTGCATTACAGTTTTAAGGGCAAGGACTCTTTATACTCAAGTTCTGTTCAATAGAGCACCAAATCCATTTGGGACCTTTCCATACTACTGTAACACAAACCAGTCAGATTAGAAACAAAAAGTTCTGGGTCCTGAAAACACGTGTTTTCAGAATGTTTTTTTTTCAGAATGTTTTCATGCTTAGATGGGCACTAATGGGAAAGCTGTTGAATAGTGTATTTAAGACTCAGATGGAAAACAGAAACTTCCACAACCACAAGTAGTACAAGACAATACACATAACCCATTGAATGGAAAAAGACTGTCTTTATCATGTTAATGATGATTTAGAAAAGCAGATGTTCCAGAACCCACTAAAGATTTTATTGCTACTTCTGTTGTGCACAGTTTTAATGATGTATTGCTATATTCTTGAATATTTTGTGCCTTCACATGAATTCCTATTCCTGTTACTGTGTTAATCATTGCAGGTAGATTTGGGACTGGTACCTCTCTGGTTAAATCACTCTGGGCTTGCTTCCTAAACAGGGAGCTTGAAGAGGGAAAAAATCCCCAACAACTTGCTGGAAATAGCATCACAGCAGTGCTACCCATAAGCATACCCAGAATTATTCTGCTGTTATTTAATTAGCTCAGACAAAGGTTGTAGAGCGCACAGAAATCTATCAAGGGATCTGCAGTAATATTTGGAGATATTTTCTTTTTCTGCTTTATCATTAAAGTTTTATGTACTCTTGCAATTGACAGAAGCAAGAAAATATTTCTGAAAAGCATAGAAGAAACAAAAAAAACTGTAATATACATGAAATAAAACCTCATCTTAAATTCCACTAGTACTGCACCCACGGCATCATTTAACAGTTTGCTAGGTCTGGTGTACAGATTACACTTCACTGGATTATGACAAAGTACTTAGATCTAAGTACATTTCCTCTGTTTATCCCAGCTGGAAAATCTAAATAGAGCTGTTTGAGTGAGAGTGAACGTATCACTGTTTAGTTTACTAAAACTGTATCTTCCTGCTTCTCAAGAGTTTCTCTGAACAGGAACCTGGAATGTTACAAAAATAAATAAAAACATTTCAGTGAGATACTTTGCAATTCAAGAAACAGTTATGGTTGTGATTGTGCATGGGTAAAATTGTCTGCTGAAGTATTTCAGCATTGCACTCCTTTCAAGTGATCTGAACAGAAAACTTGAGTTCACTGAGAAGCAAAGTTTGCTCTTTCTAAGCCAACACTCAAAAGTTTAAGTCTTTCTGCAGGATCTTGTTGCAATCCTTATAGTCAAGGAAAGCAGAAGGATGATGCATCATTTCAGTTTATCTCTTTCACTTTGAGTTCTTTAGAAAACACAATGGCATCCAGCACTGGGGTAGTTAAATGGCTCGTTTAATTTTAAAAGTTAGTCTCTTCAGGGAAGAGATTGGTGCTGGCTGAGCAAGAAGTGAATCTGATCAGTAGGATCTTTATTTCCAGGTTAAAACACTCCAGAGAGAGCCCAGCTTAGCTCTTAGCTCCTAGGCTAAGTTCACAACTAGTAAAGACCCATCTACTCTTTTTTTTATTCTGTAAATTGGATCTCATGTTGTTAAAATACTATAAATATAGAAACCAGCCTGGTCTTTATAAGGACAAATAAGACTTGATTAATTTTATCTTTAAGAATATAGTAGATTGATAGAACATGCTAAGCCTGGCATCGTAGAATGACATGCTGCTAAGCTAGATGGGAAACTTTTGCCAGTTTCAAAGTAGTTCAATCAAATACTAACATCAAATGAAGTAGCCACAACGCACAAAGAACAGAATGCGTGAATTTTGTTGTCCTGGGAAGTCAAAAGATATTCTACAGTCACAGTGGGAAAGCTGAAACAATGCATTACCATAATTAAGTCAACTAACTGTACACGTGAGCACTGATGTTGCATCAGCAATGTCGTGTTTGTGAAAGATAGTAGGGACAGAATGAATTGCCTGTCAAGACTTTTAAAAAACAATGTATTAGACAGTGATCAGCGATTTCCCAGCATCAACATCAGCAGCCCCAGCAACATTCAAGACTTTCTCAGGAGTATTCCAATGCCAAGACGCTGATTGCATCCAGTATCCCCACTCTCACGTACTAATCAAACCAAAGCTAATATGTACACACAGAGTGAGCCCTCCACCCTGCCTTTGACATCAACACTACTTTTCTTACATATCCTGACTATTTTTTTTTTCCAAACTAGAAGACAGCTGTTGAAATCTGGACTCAATTCATCTAAAGTGTGAAAGATCATGTCAAGCACAGACAATGACTCACACCACGAAGAAGGACACTTTGTGATTTCTCAACTGTCTGATCAACTATGGGTTTAGGGAAATGACTGATGTTAGATATTGGATTATACACTTTTGAAAGTGTGCCATAATCAAGTGCAGCTAGAAATCAAGTATGAGGCTGACTGAGGACATATGGAAAAGGTCTTTGTGCTCCTTCTTTCTGGAAAAATCATAGCTGAAGAACATGGAAGAGAAAGAGACAGCAATTTTTCAGTGGCATCTCTTTGCTCTTTGGTAAAAAATAAACAAATCACGAGATCCAGAAATGGCGCTTGTAAGTGCTTTTGATTTCTTTTAAAAAGCTGCTTCATGGGAAGAACATGAATCCATACATGACAAAGCAGAAAAAGGATTATTTGCTTTGTGGCTCTAGCTGCCACCTCTGCTGGAGAAGCCTGGTGATGGGGCTGTTAGGAAGAGACTTGAGCTACTTTCCAGTTTCATCACTTTTCTGTTGTCTACAGCACAACCTGCACACAGGTTTTGTGCACAGCCTTAGGCAACTCCTTGTGCTCCCCTGTGCCTTTACTGCCATCTATACCTTGAGAATGATAGCACTTTGCTTTGTCACAGAGCTGTCACAAATCCATTAAAGACAGAGACGCATTTGTTTACTGAAGCAACAACAGGTTTCCTGCAAGTACCCTAGTGAGGTAGCCAAGGAGATCTGGAGTGCTCTGTGGACACACTGCCACTGCAGTGACTGACAGTAACTTTAGGACAAAGTGTGACTTACTCTCTTTGTCACTGTCAGAAATTGAGAAGAGCTGAAGGATACAGAAACCTTTTTCCTGCACTAATACCAAGGCTCAGTGGAAAAGAGAAAGTGAGCAAAGAGAGTCCAGAATGAAGCTAGCCTTCTGCACAAGGCAATGTGGACTAAATTTCTTCCATTTTGTATGCAGAAAAATACACAAAAGTTTGGCCAACTCAAAATGTTACAGTTTACATTGGGAGACTCAAGCTGTAAGTAGGGTAATGGTTAACCCAGGCAAGCAGGTATCTAGAAGAGAAAGGACAGCATCACCTTCCTGGAACTCAGTTTTTGTTGTGCCTTGATGAAATATTTTAAGGTTCACTCAATTCACAGCAAAACACCTGAACTGACTTGGAGTGCTTGAGGCATTGCAATCACACAATTTCCTGTTTTAAAGGCAACTCATCCTCTCCTCAGTTTTCAAGTGTTAATGTCCATGTCCCAAAATAAAGCAACAACCAAAAAAAATCATCAAGAACATTGGTATAGGAAAACAGCAGTAAGGAGTTTGCATGTAAATAACCTTATGTCCGTGTATCTAAGCGCTCTTGCATCTGTCCTTTATTTATCTGTAACTATTCATAACTGCAGGAAAAAATATGGGCTTTGTCATCTTGGAGGGGACTGGTTTATCTCTGCTCCTGACCCTTTAATTTGTCATCTAGCCAGCATCCCCTTGGTGAGAATGTTTCTGGCACTCCAAGGCTGCAGTTAACATAATAAGGAATGTAAGCATAGTTAGATAAATTAATTTCAAGGTCAAGCACACTGACAATGGAAAAAGGATGCAAGTGGCAGGTAATAGAAGAAAATTCGCATGCATACTGATACACTGTTAAAGGCAGATGTTACTAGATAATTTAATCTCAAACGTAACTGATGTTTTCAGTTGCCCTTTTCCATTAAAAGAATTGTAGCAGATGCAAAAATCAAAGATTATTCAAAGAATTAAGATATGAAAAGCATGTTAGATCACTAAACTCCAATTAGTTAAATTAAATTGTATACCATTATCTACCTGTAGCTTTATTGGTAGCCAGCATTAGCACTCAGCTTGAGCAATAATAGAATTAGAGAATAACACTTTAATTGAATTGCAGTTAAAAGGATCATGCTGACAAATGTGATTGTATCTGGCTGTAATGCACACCTTTTCCAACGATCATTAAATCCAATGAAATGAAAGTCACAGGATCTTGACAGCTCTCTGAAATAATCTGTGAACCATGCTGTATCTTGCAGTTCCTAATCAATTTAGAGAAGCCTCATTAAGGCTCTGCAGCTAAAGAACACTTAAAAATCAAAACAAATTACAACATGTTATGGATAACTAGCTAATCATATTGATACAACAAGGATGTATTGTGTTGCAACAATTCATTTCCTTTGTAAGAAGTGTTTTGCCATGGATGATTTAGGAATTGCTATTCATAACTGTGATCAGCCAGCCCTAATGTCAAGTTTTTTTTGTCTTTGCTCATAATAAATGTTTCTTATGCTGTGTCTTCACTGTATTTCAGATCTAATACTGGGCTCTATAATTGCCTGTTGATTCTTTGTGTGCCTGTGTGCATATTTGTTTCTCTCCTTTGCTGTTTTTTGCCTCTTGAGTATGCAGAAACAATGAGGTGTGATTCTGGGAACAAATTAGACATTATCAGATACCCATGTGAATATTTCTTGGCAATTTTTGTTCCCCATGAGTAAGTACTTTGTTGCTGGATTATTTAACAGCCAATAACTCACCCTCACTCTCTCCTACCTTCGGTGGCTGTTTCCTTTTTATACGGCAGCTAATACAAAATAGTGTACCCTGATGTAACACTTAACACATAAGCAACTTGAGCTGGGTAATTTAGCAGATTAATGAGACCAGCAAGCCAGCATTTAAAACTGAGGCATATCTGTAGCACTCATTCTTGATCTACTTAGTCAACATGGACTTGGCCAGCCACCTTTCCCAGTGGACTCTTCCCAATCACATGATAAATCACTTTTACTCCAGTATTTCTTTTTAAAGATTCCCCCCTCAGCCTTAGTTGATAAAAGCCCCAGGCATCAGATGGAGTGCATGGAACCAGATACAAGGTCCTTTCCTCCAATAAGGATATTATATTTAGCCACTTATTCTTGCTGTTGATTAATGTGCCTTTAGCTTTGAGGCTTTGAGGGATTGTTATAGTGTGACTTCTGCTCTCAGCAAAGCATAAAATTGGCTGTAACACTAAAGAGCCACTATATAATACCATCCTGTTTTCTGTCCATTGGACTGATTTGCATGGACCACTCCAGGCCGACATGGGAACAGAGTTTAAAATGCAATAGTAGATTAAGACAGAATATGATACTGATGTCAGCTACTATTTATAAAGCAGAGGTTATGCTATCTGAAAAAAAACATGGCTTCAATAAACACATGCTGTTTCTTCTGTTCTCTTTTTGCATGAAAAGCAGAGCAGGATTCCACGCCACATATGGATTTCCACATATGATTTAAAACAGATTTCAGGCTTGCTCAAGGTGTGCAAAGTGACTGTTACACACGGGCATACTGCTCAGCAAAGGCAGCAGCAAGAACACAAGCATTTGAGAGGGGGTTCAAGATTTAAACATAAAGATAACAGATCCAAAACCCAAGCAGAGGTTTAACACCAACTGAAGTTAATATTATTGGCATCACTATAGTACCTGGAGGTTCAGTCATGCCAGAACTCTTTTGTGGACAGTAGTAAAGAGAAACAAATGACAATTCAAACACCTCCTGATGTCCTTCAGGAGTTAAAGGCGGGTTTGGGCCACGAAAAACTCAAGCACTCTTAGTCCTAAGAACCTGATTGAGCTCTGAGCAACTCCCACTGCTGTAACTCCCTTCAGCAGAGGGGTGCAGCATGAAGATGAGCCCTTTCAGTACATCAGCTCCGTAGCTGAGCATATGGGTTCATCTGGGACACACTTAAAAACTATCTTCTTCACCCCCAACACCCCTGCGGCCAACATGCTGCACCTGCCCGGACTCATTTCACAGCCTCACCTCCTCTGGCATAATGCACTGCACACATTTCCATAACTCTGCAGGTATAGGGTTTTATCCTGGACTTACTCTTACCTCTGACAAATACCATTAGCTGCACCTGAATTATAGTCATGGCATGGAGATCAGAAAGGGAGACTGTAAGTCTTTGCACCATCTTGGACAAGTTCAGCAGGGTGACTGGCGCACTGCTGGGAGCTGTGTCCTTCCACCTCAGACTGTCACCTCCTCCCCCGCAGAAGCTGCTTTAACAGAGTGTCTGTTGTTTTTACTGCATAAACTTAGGCTTCATTTTCACCTGTTCCAGGCATAAGTGACTGGCACTGGATGCTAAATGGATGCAGGACTAGGAACACACAACTTGACTATGGGTCTTATAAAGGAAAAAAAAAAAAAACCACAAACCAACCAAACAAAAAAGACAAAAATAAAGATTCTGGGAGGATAAACAGTCACATGCAAACACTTACTAAGTTTCTCTCTCATTTTCTCTGGAAAAATCTCCAACTTCATCCTCTGGTGAGGTGTTGAAGGGCTAATGATGTGGGAAAATGTCTGATGCCTGCACTCTAAAGGAATACACTGGAACCAGGACTCACTGGGATAAGAACAGCTACTTGAGACTGGGAGTAAAATGTGGAAAGCTCAGCATCATAAGGGAAGAAAACATGACTGCTGTGTCAAGCATCCTGCTCCATTTTGCTACCTGAAGCACCCTTTACATAACCCAGAAATTAATTAGGAACAACACACATTTGTGGTAACCCTGGAAGCAATGAAAAATAACTAATGTACATGTGCAGGAACTTTCCTTTTAGCAAGAAATTTCATCAGGCTACCTCAGTGCATGTCAGATCACACCAGTTCTGACGATGGCTAGACTGGACCCAGCAACAAATGGGTTTTGAGTATGTTTATAAACTGAAATCATCTTTCTATTTTGAAGCCTGTATTAGAGAGTGAATGATGACTAGGTCTGCAAGGAAATATATTATGAAAAAAAAGTAGGACCCCTGGGATTTCCCATCATCCCAGTCCCTATTATCCCCAACTTCGTGCTGTGCACACACCTCCCATCTTCACCTGAATCTGATGACAGTAACTGAGTTTCTTCAGCATAAGTAAGAAGCCCACAGCCATGGGCAGCAAGCACTAGGGCTGCCAAGAAGCTATATAATGCCTCCATCCAAAGCAAAGCTGGAGCTACCAAAGGCTTTTCTACCCTTTTCAGGTGTTTATGTCCCACAGAACTAGCAGTTTTTCAGCAAATGACTTCTCAATACACAATCCAGAAAGAATTCGGCAGATGTGCCTTCACACTCACAACTGTATCATGTTATACTTACAATTTTTAATTCACGAATGGTTGAGTTACGATGCCTGCCACTCCTTGACACGATGCCAGTTTTAAACACAGTCTACACAGAAATCAAAACTTAGGCAACTAGTATTACCAAATGCAAATTTTCAGAAGCTGTAGGTAATAATAAGCAAAAAGGCATTTGATACTTATTTCTGCATTCTGACTCCTTCTGTAAAAGGCCTTAGTACTCAACCCAACCACAATCTGAAATCTCTCTTTGCAACCACGAGGTCTGAAAACTCTATGTGGTAAATGGAAAGAGAGAATATTGCGTTTTCATGTATTTCCAGAAATGAAAGTGCTAAGAAAACCATCAAATATTCAGAGATGAGACCAATGGTGAGCATTGACAGTGCTGCAATATAAACTAGGCCTTGGCTCCAGGCTTGCCTGTGGGTGAACTTGCGAGTCTACTCTCAGGGAAGTCATACTGGTACAAGCCACACATATCAGGAGATGTGCTCCCCAGGGCAGGACACAGACAGTGCTAGATGTCATTTTAAGCTTGAATCCATTTGTAATAACCATAACTTAGTGCAGAATTGCTCTGAACTGTTTACAAATTTCCTCTGAAAAACTCTTCCCCACAAAGGAGTTAAAATACACATCTGTGAAATATAATCATATATGTTTTTTACTTCCCGCAATTTCCTTCTCTCTGTCTTTCCCAATTCATTTTCAACTTATTTAATTTCATACTGTCGTGGTAGGCCTAGGCAAGCCAAATTGGGTTTATACCTTTCCTGGCTTGCCCAGACATATTTTTCTGCTTTCCTCCTGCTGTTCTGGGGGAGAGCAACGGCGGGAAAAGGGACAAAGGGCCTGGCGCCACTGAGTCTGGGGTCCCTTGCCTGACCAGACCCTGTGGTAAACAGGGTGCACGGGGCTGCCTTGTGCAGGGCCCGTGTTCTTCCCGAAGAAGGGTGGAGCAGGCCTATGGTTCCACCTAATATGGGCAAATCTTGGCTAACTGCCATTTCATTGGCTGTCCAGTGTCCAAAGGGCATTGATCTCGGGCTGTATTGCATAAAAGGGAGGTCAGCAGAGAGCACGCTGCCTTTCGCCTTTCGCCTTTCGCTAGCCTTTAGCCTTTGCCATTACACGGTGTGCCGTGCCCGTGCCGGTGCCTGTGATACCGCCATGCCTACACGCATTTGGCCTGCACCGCCAGCGTGACTGGAAGACGTCCTGCCTATACCTGAAAGCCTTCTGCCCAGACGGAAGCCCTGGAGAGAATATCATCCAGAGAACCAGGAACAGGTCAGAGATCGTCTGCCTCCTTCCCCAGAAGCCCAGGGGAGACTCTAAAGCCGCTGACGGCTACCGACAGCAACCCCGCCTTGGGTACTGAGAGATAATAATTTTGTGGGTAAATGCCAAAGCCTCTTGTAATTATTAATTGCCTTCTGCCCTAAGCAGAAAGTTGCTCCTTTATGTCCTATGCTTACCTAGTGAGCAAGCGGTATACTGACCGCAAAGCCTTCTCTTCCAGTTTATATCGAGTTTAATTAATGTATATATTAATAACTATTTCCAGATTCTGTTATAACCTGTACATAGTTTCCATAACGTTGCTAAGAGCCTGTTAATATTATTATTAAATGGTGATCGGCGTGATGCGAGTTCTGAATATTTAATATTAATAAACTGTTAATATTTTTATATATCATCTCGCATTAATTAATTTACCCCATCCCTTTACACATACCTGTTCTCAGCACCCAATCACATCCCACTGAAGCTATTTTCTTGCTTTAATGATGCTGGAATAACGTTAACAAGACTTTTTTTTATGATTATCAGATCACAGTTCGCATGTGAATCAGCACTCTGTTACGGGTCTGATCCTGCCACCCCTGAAATCAATTGTAGTTTCATTCAGGGAAACCAAAAGGTCTCGCTCTCAGCTAGCCATAACTCCAGGTCTAGTGACCATTTGTTATTCATAAGTACAGTCTGGGACAGACTGATAAATGACCCCTAACCACCCCACTCAATTTCAAAAGGGGAAAGAACCAGAATGGACTGATTAATGGCTCCAGCAATCTCAAGTCTTGCTAACATTACCTTTACAGGGAGATGCCTGTGAGGGGTATAATATTTATATAACAAAGCAATCTCTGTAATGTGGATTGTTTCAGGATGCATTTGCTGTAATTCAGTGTAGTGGGGCTGTGGGAGACATGATCTGACAGCATGTAAAATTGATAGATGGAGGTTTGTACTGTCCGGTTTGCTTACAAAAGGCAAGTAGAGATGTTCTGAATGACAGCCTTTGCAATCAATTGACTTAAGTGGGAGTTGTGTTAAAACAGCAGAAATGGTGACCATTGCTGACCAGGACACAAGAAGTGTTTAAAACTTAGAAAGAGGTAACCCTGAAATAACTGGATCAGCCATACCTTAAACAGCAGCATCCTGGATCTAGAGCATGCCTATCTGTCTGGGCAGCCAATGAAATGTCCTGAATGACGCTGAAGGAATCCAATAAAGCCGTAAAATTACTGGTGAGAGGGCATAACTCAGAAAGACATGAATGCGGGAGTTGATGACTATGAGAAGCCTACAGGGATTTAAACAGGCTGTAAAGAGGAGACTACTAAATTCAGTAAAAGAGGTGGGAAAGCAATGAGAAAGAAGCTCTGCTCTGTAGAGGCCAGCAAAGCACTACTGTTGGGAGCATGCAAAGAGGAAAGATAGCACTGAACAAAAAGCAGAAGCTAAAACACCCCATCAGATACTTGGCTGCAGGAGAAAAGCTATTTTAATTAGGCTGTATCTGAGTAGCAATACGGGGCAGGGCAAGTGTCATCTGCACCCAGTGCAGATGAAATGGTGTTCCAGCAGAGCACAGCTGGGTGGCCATTGTCCTGCTTCTCACTATAGGCTACATGGTGGGTGGGGTGTCTGTAGGGAGGGAGCAGCCTTCCCTCTCAAAACCTTCCTATTAATTTTGCCCACATTGCCGAAAAGCTTTCAGCTGGCTCTGAAAAGGGGAAGACAGCACCTTCTCCTACAGGATGTTCTCTCAGTGGTGAGTGTGACGTGGTCAGTCCAGCTGCATATGGCACTTACGCCTCAGCTCCCCCAGAGCCACTCTCCCACATTGGTTCCCATCCTTCACATTGCTTGGGTAATGAGAGCAAAGCAGATAGTAGCAGCAACCTACTTGCAGCCTCCCTTTTCGAGGAAGCTGTCTCATCAAAAGCTCTCCATGAGCTCAGTTCAGCCTCAGGAATCCAAACGAGACAGAAGCGTTAGATGCCAAATAGCAGGCAGCTTGCTCTGAATGTCTGCAAGGGGTTGACAGGTACCTGAGTGAATTGGGCCCATTAGGAGATGCAGGAAACAGGACACTAATTTCGCAGACTGTCTTGGGAAATCCTGCACAAAGAAATGGCTTCTCCTGCAGGCAGACCTTCATAGACACAAGGAGCACTTTGCTCTCCACAAGCTCCATGCTCAACTGACATTTAACATAGTAGAAGTTGCAGCGATGGAGGTAATTTAAGAATTGCGGCAGATCTGGTCAAAATTAATAGTTTTGGATTTATGGTGGAGAATCAGTGATAGGAAACCAAAGAGGAGAAGTAGAATAATAAAAACAGCATAAAACCCCAAATGTGCTTTTAAGTGATCTCAGCTGCAACAACTAACACACACCAGCTGTTACAAGGTGCAAACTGAAAGTCTTGGGTAGACCAACAACTTGACCAGTTCTATTCAATTAGGAGCAGCAGAGCTGCACCTAAGATGTATGCCAGTACATGGTGTGTTTATTTTAACCAAAGAGTTACCTGAACACAGCAAGAGCTCCCTTTTAGCATTGCTGCATTGTTTTGAGTCCACACTGCTTGCTGAAAACGCTTCAGTTGTACCCTCTAGTCTTCTCTCCTACTATCCTACTCCCTCGTGGAATGTCACAAAGAAGATCACTCTGACCAATGTGATATGAATGTTGGATCATTGAGTGTAGTATGTTATCCATATTTGCACTTCAAAGCATTTTGCAATGAAATATAACCCCGTGCCATCTTTTATAAGATGAGTGATAGGAATACCAGGATCTTTCCTCATCAACTTCAGTTTGCCTCTGTTGTCTTGTGCAGGTCCTGATTTACCTTAACAAATGTCCATGCCTCTATGACCAAGGGAAAGCAGCTGAAAGCCTACAGATTTTAGTGTCCTCCTGAGACGTTTCAGCAATACCTTGGCTCAGGCTTCAGCTCTAGCTTGTTTTTACAGTAGCTTTCAAAAATTTTTGAGACATCACTTCCTTTGCTTTTATCTTATGATAGCTCTGGCATTTTTATGGCTCAAAGTGCTGCATGACTTTTTTTTTAAAAGTAGGTCATGTGAAACATGAATGTGTTGCATCAACACACCAAGAAGGCTTGGTATATCTCAGTTCACGTGCTCGGCACCTGATAGCACTACTCTGCATGTTACCCAGCCAACACATCCAGTGAGTGCCTCCAGCTCACCTCACACTTTTGCAAATTCTGTCTCAAAATAATTGGCAATTTATTGAAAGGGGCAACTGAGAGGAGCCAAGAACCAGGAACCCTAAATTTCCTCATCCACGACTGCTACATCATAACTTGACACATCTCCCACCTGACAGCCACAGGTGGTCAAAAACATTTCTCCTGACAGGCAAGGCACCAGATGACAGAGCTACTGACAATGTATCCATTTTATTCTCCTCTATCAGAAAAGAACAGCCTACTTACTTCTTCAAATCAAGCAGTGGGACTGATGCACATCTCAAAGTGAAGCCTTTGAAGATGATTGGAGACCCATGAGAAAAGAAGGTATGTAATTAATTCTGTAAAATAGTTCACCAACTGATTGCATACAATGCCCAAATAGCAGCAGCACAGAAGTTGAAAGCTAAGGAACATGCTCCTGCAATGCACCTTCAGAACTTCAAAACACACGTACTTGTTGGACATAAAGGACCAGCAACAAAAATAAATGCCAGAACACTGAACTACTTGACTCACAAACAATTAAAGCATTCTTTCAGCGCAAATTATATTTTGTAGGGTTATTTTTCTCAGGTAATATATACAACACATTGGATATGCCCACAAAACTTGTATCAAACTCTTACATTTCTTCTGTAAATTTTGGTCAGTTTAATTCCCTGAGATACGGGCTGCACTCCCCAAACTAACTCGATTACATCCACCTAACTGATACTGGAAACTTATTCTCTGAGAAAGCAGAGGACTTAATCTCATAAAATGTGGCATTAGGTTGTATGTTTTGGAATTTTCTAAATTCAGCATATGGTAACTCCCACTCTTACTATTTAGGCTAGGAAGGGAAGGTGTCCACGGATGACAAACTCCTCTCATTTCAGATTTACTTCTCCTCCTCTAGCCCTTTTGCAAATCCTATGTTTAAGATGTGTGAATTTTTAATTAACTGGTCATTGCTCTCAAATGGAACAGCAATCTAGTTCTCACAGCTCTCCAACTTCTCCTTTGCTTCTAAAGGCACAAATCACTTTTTCCTAGCATGGTGTGCAACACAACTGTTGCACTTGCAACTTAGCACCAGTAAGTCAGGACAGACTCTGAATTACACTGAATTTTCTAATCACCTTCATAGTATTAGGGTTTACCCAAAACGCACAAAGGAAACAACTCTAAGGCTACTCCTACAGACCGGCAGTTCCAATATGTGCACAGACATGGAATCATATTGCTGGAGCCTTGCCTTTATCATACAGCTGGTTTCAGTCCCAATGGCGGCAAGACTGGAAGGAGTTTATTCACATCTGGTTACAAAAGATCTTATAAACAGGCCTGATGTGACTCAGGGTTAAAAGGGTACCTTTGCTGGATCTTAGAGTCTTCTTCAAGTAGGTTTCTCATTCTGTTTATACCCAAGCAACAGTTTCCAATCCGATGTAACAACAAGCACAATAAAGCAGCCTCAAGGATCCAGCCCTTAATGCCCACTTAGTGCACACTGACATTCAACTGCAATTATTTTCCTTTCCTAACTTGAGATACAAAATGTCCTGTCTGCCAAGAACAGAACTGTTATGCCTGTCTTTGCTTGATGCAGAATGATTTTCCACTGTAGATTCATTATGTCATTGAATTCAGTCACGGGAATATTAACATTTTCACACATGTGGGAACTCATCTTATGAATGCAAAGCTCATTTATTATAGTGATTTCTTCAGAGGCTGTACTATGCTCATTTTATAATGAGGCTTATAAGAAAAAAAAAAAAGACAGATTCTGAGGTGGAAAAAGCATGTAAATTTATCTGAAATCTGAAGTTTACGGCCAAGACTGTTTACTGCTGGCAATTTTTCTCCCCTTTTTTGCCGCTGTCTCGAGTAATTCAAAATATAATCATACAATCATAAAATCATTGAATGGTAAGGTTGGAAGGGACCTCAAGGATCATCTAGTTCCAAACCCCTGCCATAGGCAGGGACACCTCCCACTAGTACAGGTTACTCAAGGCCTCATCCAACCAGGCCTTGAACACCTCCAGGGAGGGAGCAGCCACAACCTCCCTGGGCAACCTGTGCCAGTGTCTCACCACCCTCACTGCAAACAACTTCCTCCTAACATCCAGTCTAAATCTCCCCTCTGCCAGTTTAAACCCATTGCCCCTTGTCCTGTCATTACAAGACCTTGTCAATAGTCCCTCCCCAGCCTTCCTGTAGGCCCCCTTCAGATCCTGGAAGGCTACTCTAAGGTCTCCTGGAAGCCTTCTCTTCTCCAGGCTGCAGAGCCCAAACTCTCTCAGTCTGTCTTCATAGGAGAGCTGCTGCAGCCCTCTGATCATCTTCGTGGCCTCCTCTGGACCTGCTCCAACACTTCCATGTCCTTCCTGTGCTGGGGGCTCCAGAACTGCACACAGGACTCCAGGTGGGGTCTGACGAGAGCAGAGTAAAGGGGCAGAATCCCCTCCCTTGCCCTGCTGGCCACACTGCTCTTGCTGCAGCCCAGGACTCGGTTGCTGTCTGGACTGCACTCACACTGCAGGCTCATGTTGAGCTTTTCATCAATCAAGACCCTCAGGTCCTTTTCCTCAGGGCTGCTCTCCAGCCATTCACCACCCAGCCTGTATTTGTGCTTGGGATTGTGCCTACCCAGGTGCAGGACCTTACACTTGGCCTTGTTGAACTTCATGAGGTTGGCCTGGGCCCACCTCTGCAGCCTGTCCAGGTCCCTCTGGATGGATCCCTGCCCTCTAGCAAGTTGACTGTGCCACACAGCTTAGTGTCATCTGCAAACTTACTGAGGGTGCACTGATTCCTCTGACCATGTCACCGACAAAGATGTTAAGCAGCACTGGTCCCAGCACTGACCCCTGAGGGATGCCACTTGTCACCAGTCTCCAGGTGGACATTGTGCCATTGATCATCACTCTGTGCGCGACCATCCAGCCAATTCCTTATCCAGCAGTGCTCCACCCATCAAGTCCATTATGTAAGTCAATGAAATAAGGGAAACTTGGGGACTTTGTAGCAGAGGTTTTTTGATTGCTTACTCTGAACTCACTAATGGCTCTGATAAGATTGAGCAACTTAAAGAGAATGGCCAACTCCAAAGCCACACTGCAAGATGTATCAACACCTCTGGATGATATTTAGACCCTTGCACTGAAGTCTGAGGAAAGAAACAACTAGAGTCTCTCTCTCTCTGTAGACATAATTCAGATATAAATGTGAACTTAGTAATGCTATGTGGTTATTGCAGCATCATAATTAGCGCACATTTTTATTTTGGAACATAATATTAGTTTGCTTAGAAAATACAAACAGTTCATGCTTATGAAACATTCCCCCAGTTAAGGCTGCTATCCATAATTCTGAGCACAAAAACAGATAAGGATTTTTTGTCAGATAGTCACAAATCTGCACAACAAGAGGAAAATGAAAAGAAATCAACTGCAATGTCGAACACATATTTGTAATTTTTTTCAATAAAACATCAACAACTAATTATCTGGGTCAGCAGAAGAGGGAGTTACATTTTTATTACAAAGTTTAATAACACATCAGCTCCTTTTGCAGATGTCATAGCCATGGTTGGTATTAAAATAAATAATAATAAAAAAGAAATTTTATTTTACTGAAATCATAGGAGATGGTCTCCCTGGTGTTTGAAAAGAGAAAGCCCAGTAAAATGCTACTTTAGAGTTTCCTGGAAATGTGATGAATTTCAAGTTTCAAATAAAACAAATGTACCAATTCAAATAAATTGATCTTCTCTACCACATGAAAGTAGATATTAAAGATATAATTCTTTCGAGTTTTACACTTAATGTTGTCATTGATATGACTGCAAAGAGATATTTTAATTTGGCGTAATTCTTCTACAAGAAAAATCAAATATGTATATTTGAGTATTCTCTTAATTAAACATACTTTAAACATTGTAATCTCACTTTTATTTCCAAAGACAAAGCATTTGACTGCATCTTTTTAAGGCCATAGGGCCAGGTTTCCTGCTCAGTGAAAGCTGTACCTTGCCCCTGAATTTGCTGTATTTGCCCCAGCGCAGATTGGGTATGAAGTCAGGCACCCAGGGTAGGAAAGATGAACTGCTCAAAAATGGCTGCACATACACGGAAATGTTCATAAAGTGGGAGGAAGAAATCAGAGTCAAAAAAAATCACATGCAGGAGGAACACAGGAGTGGGTACCTAAGACTTCACTCAGGTTATGACCATACAGTGGGTTATACTGTACAGCAACAGAGGGGTAAACAACTCAATAACTACACAAAACCACTGGGTAAGAGCGTGTATTTCTACTTCACTTGCATGTGAATCTTGGGAAGGGAAAAGGAGCATAAAGGCCTTTAAAGTAGTCTAAAGCAAATTAAAGTACCTACAGCAGTAACAAGAAATGTAATTGTTGGCCCCATCATGCAGATTTAATACATCAGACACATTCAGCTTAATGGCTGGGAAGTTAAACACCCAAAATTCCAAATCTATCCAGACAGATCCTCACTATTGTCAAACAATTCTCATGACTTCTGAACATCTGAAATGTACATGACTGAAGGGATAGCAAGAAAAAACACTCAATATGTGCCAGTAAGGATGTTCAAACTCTTGAATATGTAGCAAATATGTAACAGTTTACCCTCACTATATATGCCAAGTATATGATATGAGGCAAAACTGCATGCCGAAGGGTTAATTTGGCCCTGAAAATCAGGTCCATCATTTCTCTGTGAATGCAATGAATGAAATTAAATCTCACTCAGTCCAGGGAGTCAGTGCACGGGTCATATTTTCTTGTAAACTTCAGCAGATGAGTAGACACATCTGCAGAGGGCTCTGCCAGTAAGTAAAGAATTTTCCAAGTCTGCAGCCCAGATCCACAGATTAGGGGATAAATGATGCCCAGTCAGAATATCTGATCTCTAGGCAAAAAGCATGATTTTTTTTTTTTCTTCTTACTCTATACAGTCATCAGCATGTGATCAGGACATTATCCAGGGCCAGATGATCTGATCTGCAGACATAGGCTAATACAAGTACAGGCACCACTGTGTGGAAAACACCCGGGCGGTCCTGCATGGAGGCAGTGGGTTGCCCATGACCTGTGCTCGCCTCTGCCATCCCCATGCTTTCAGTGCAGTACCTGGCATGCCTCTGTCCCCACTGGCAAGGGGCTTGCAAGTGCACAGGCTGTGCTGTCCACAGGCTCTACAACTCAGGCTTTGAGCATGGGCTGGGGCATGTGTGAGGTGCTGCACCAAGATAAGAGCCCTTTTTGCAAACAGCTGCAGTGGGGAGCAGTGCAGGAACCAGCTGTATCGGTGTTACCAGGGACTTTCCATCATCTGAAGTGTTCCAGCTCCACTTTACCTCATAAAACAAAGCTGGCTGTGTTGCTAACCCTCAGCACCGTAAAACCATAAAGCAGGAGTCACATACATAAATCACACCCAAATGCCTTCTAGGGTTTCAGCTTTTAAAGTTCATGTTTTCAGGCTCTTCTCCGTAAGCATAAGAACCAAAAACTCTCTACGTGAAAACTGAGATAATTTCCTCACCACTGGAATCCACAAGATAGAACCTTAAGCAAATAACGCAAGACTGGAGATGAACTCTTGAAGGCTGACAATGCTATGCAGATTGTGCTCTGGTTTCTGGCAGTTTGTGGAAGAGACCAGGTGTGAAGGCCCAATGATGTCGTTTGGAGTGCAGAGTTGAGGCCCTCTTTATGCTGAGGTTTGTGCATACCACCAACGTGCTGCTGGTGTGACAGTCTGAACACTGCATCTCCACATGGCATCCAGCACTAGCCTGGAGGGTCTAGTCTGGAGGTCAGCCAAGTCCTGACACAGAGCCCTCTGTGAAGCATATTGTGGTTGTGGTTATTTTGTCCACCCTACACTCATCTTGTTCTCATGAGACTGAGCAAACCCCTCCCACTATACTCTTAAAATGTCTCTGTAATGGGAGCCTGTAATTTATCAAAAGGTCCAATTAGCAACTCCTCTTTGTTGCCCTGTGAAACCATCTCTTCATCAAGTCAAGAAGGAAGGTACTAGGCTCTAACATTCGTAAGCAAATGGTGGTCTTTTGAATATGCATCTGGGTCATTAGCGCCACAATAGGGTTGCCTATGGGATACTTTTAGGCAAATATTTCAGCTGGTAAATATGGCTTCAAAGCATAATGCTATCTAACTGTGAAATAGCTGAGTCAGGTGCATTTACTAAAGTGTGGTGAGCCAAACACTAATTACAGTGTGGTTGCGCCAAGATTAGTGTTACATCTGACATATTTTAAAAGTAGGCTTATACCAGTGCCAAATTAATCCAATGAACCTCCATGAGCTTCATCCATAGGCATTTTATTGTGGCAAAAGAAGAAAGTTGAAGAGATACAGAGCATGTTAGAAGATCTGCTTTTTATTGCTGAGAATCAGCACCAAGATTTCCTGGAGGTTTGACTAAGTGCCTGAAAAGTTTAGTCACTCACAGGTGCTTTGCTGCCATCTGTCAACATCTGATTATTGCAAACCTGTTTACTCAGTCTAGGGCTGTGAGAGAGAACTTGCTATCTTTGCTCAATCTCTTTACACAGCTCCTGAGCATCTTCCCCCAGAACCAATCTGCCCCAGGGCTTTGGGAAATTGCAATCCACATCCCTAGATGAGCTCCACAGCTGGCCCCTACCTCTATGAAGTTCTCGAACTTCAATTCTGGCTCAGAGTCCTGAATTTGGAGACTTAATTATAGCACTGTCATTCACAGGAAAATCTTCACAGGCTGGGGTATTGCCATTACTTGCCAGATGCATCCACACCCTGGTACTGATTACATGCATTACTGACCTGAGCTGAACCATGAGAACAATAAGGCTAGCCCTGGTCAGGAATCTTTCTGACAAAAGCTGGTTTCACTAGAAGAGGCAGTGGAAAATCTAACGTAGTTCACAGACACTTGCTGCACACACTCAGCTCCAGACAAACCACCAGCAGGATCTGGCTGCGCCAACTCCACAGGACTCTCCCTTGATCCCCAATGGATGATCAAGAAGCCTGAATGTCCAAGATCCATCAGCCTACAGAAGAAGCCAGGCCAGGTCTAATATGGAATCTAATTTCTGCCTGAATTGGAAGAGAACTTCAGCACACACTAAAGTGTTTTGGAAACTACAGGAACAGGTCCAGAGCTATTAGCTTTGCAGCAGAACATGGGTCTCTTCATGGTCTCCTGCTGCCATGGACAAAGTTGGACACTAAATGTTTTTACTTAGACTTGTAGGTACAGAACATCTGACAATCCTCCTGCAGCAGATTATTAACCTGGCCACGAAGACCCAGCCTGCTGTGTCTGACCATCACCACTGGATTTTTCTAAAGCAAACAGGATTTTGTTAAATAAGTATTTATAAATTTCTATTGATAACTATCAATTGTTGTACAAGAGCACATCTAACTACTAATAGCAGCTTTTTATCCACAACCTTTGCACAAGGTGTTCAGCCTTTTCCTCCTTAAGAACAGGCACCACAGGGTTTGTTTCAACCTGATTACATCTCTTCAGGTAGAGAAATTCTAATCTTGCTCAACAAGCATTTTGCAGAGTGAATGGGGTGATGTGCTGGCCACCAGTCCCGTCAGAAGACATACATGCTAAACCTAAAAGTTTCCAGGCTTTTGGTCTCTCTGCCTTCCTGAATCACCTTCCTCATCAACTGCATTAGAGTAAGTAAACCATGATGGAACAAAAAGCAGGAAAATGCTCGACATCAAATCGGCCCAGTGTTAGAAACCAAGGTTCAGCATCACTGCATCTTCCTTTACAGCACTATCCCATTAGGAATACTTTCATTTGATTAGACTGATCCATTGGCTCCTAGTCCATATTACTTAACCCTCAAACCATTATGCCCTATTGAAAATAATTGGTAACGACAGTTTCGGGTTTAATATTTAATACAGTGGTTAAATGGAGTCGTACTGCTTGTGGTTATAGTTTCCACTGACTAATAAGCAAGTCAAGAGCAAAATGCATTTTTCTTCAGCTGTTACATTAGCAGAAAGCTAAACACAATGTTACTCATAACAGCCTTAAACATTTTCAGAGAAATAGCTCCCAAAGCCAAGTCAAATATTTCATCGATTTGTGGTTTACTTGTTTTCTTTTTTTATTACTGGAGGAGTGTCTTTTTAGTAGCTTTAAGGAGGGCTGCAAGATGGCTGGATGGGCTGAAAGGCATTTCTTTGCATGTCAGGCCAACTTTCAAATAGCCCTTCACTCAGCACCCTGTGCACTGGCTTGTCATGTCTGTGCAGCTGCAGGGCAGGGTGCAGAGTCCCCTGATGCCTGCTGCCCATTCCCACAGCAGCTCCTCTTGCCTTGGCTGTGCCAGCACCACCCTCCATGGGTCTTTTCAGCATGCCAGTGACCTAAGCTGGGTTAGAAAAATCTGCAAGGAAAAGGAGGTGGAACCTTCCTCATACAAATCTGCCATATTGTGAAGCTGTCACCTCAGAGGAGAAGCCTTCTGCACATTGCTCCCTTTCCTGCACAACGGAAGAGGAAGGTTGTGGAAGAGCAGGCCTTGACTATGAGATATCTTAAAGTAATGATGAACATATGGAGGTTGTCCTGCAAGGGCTCACCCACCTGTACAAATTTTGGGTCAGGTTACCTGGTGTCTCGCCAGTAGCTTCAAAAGAACCTATTTATTTACACTAGCCAAGAATTTGGCACTCTATTTTTTAATCTGCCCACATCTTTCACCTCCTCCTGTAGTGCTTGTTCTCCCAGGGCTTTTTTTTTTTTTTTGCCATTAACGCTCCCAGTTATGGATGATTATTACATTAACAGGGATTCCAGCTAAGGGTGGGGCTCACTCCCAGCAAATTAGTCAGTGTGGATCTCCACTCCCCCATGGCTTGGTTCCCACTAGTATCTGAGCAGGCTTGTACATACTGCAGCCGCTGCTGTGATTTACTGGAAAGAGACCCTTCACATGTGTCATTCACAAGCTTAGTGAATGAGACAGAGATGACACCCAAGTACTTGAACTACAGAGAGAAAACTGACTTTCACTAAACATGTTCTGTATTTTACCAGTGCCAGATGCTGCTTCTGCAGACCTTTCCTGCCTGCTCCTGTTAGCCAAGCTTTTGTGTAGTATTACCTCGAACACAGAAGACTCTAAACACATAGAGGAAGGTGTACAGCCCAGAGACCAGAATTTTCACAGTAGTGAGCTAGTACTTCCCCAGATGTGCTAACTGCCCATCTCTATAAAGCACTCAGCCTTAGACTCTGAACTCTATAAGAAGGATGTGGCAACACTAACAAACTAGTATTGGAATTTGGCCTCCCAAATGCTTCATTATACTGAGACAGAGGTGATTTGAGAAGGTCCACAGCAGCAAGCGCCCTTTCAGAGATAAGGCTCCTAAGCTGCCAGCTCACATTTGAACAGAACCTCAGATATATTGACAAATTACTCGTAACACACCACCAAGCTGGTCTCTTATCCAACATCTACTCAGAGAATACTTTCAAAGGAACTTATTGAACTAGATGGTCAAGCAAGGTTAGCTTCACAGATCCTAAGATGGGAAAGGAAAGTGACTTTCTATCATTGAAACTTCTGAGGCCACACATTATAACCGAAAGATCAATTTTCCAAAAAAAGGAAATAAGATTGCTGGGTGGATCTGATGCTTAAAATGTATTTAGCATTGTTTTTGAACTTACTTAGAAGCACGATAGAGAAACACAGCTTTGTTTCCACTTATATATGTCCAAAATGACAACCTAAATTTAGGACATGACAAGTGCCAGACTGACTTAATTGGTAACAGAAGGTTCGTATTCTTAGCTGAAGCATAGGTACACCATGGGAAGCAGTCAGGCAACCTGCCCCAGCTCACTGCAAAGCTGACTGCAGAAAACCAAAATGGAGAAATGCCTTAATAGGTTCCTTACGTGTTCATCTGGAGCTAACATCCCCAGAGGAGCTCGGTGACAGCTGAAACTGCACTCCCCTAGACAAGCTGCATGGGATCTGGGCCTTTGGAGGCCAGTCCTGTTCCTCATGTTCCATGTTTGCTATCAGCGCCTGTGATAAAAGTGCTTCCATGGCATGAAGCATGGTGGCAGTAGCAGGGGTGATCAGTTTCTCTTCTGGTGGGCCCAGTTGCTCCATGCTTGCTGGAGAGCTTCTGAAAGATGTGTGCATCTAGTGACTTACTCCATAAGACTTCCCCAACATAAAGCCATGTAAAATAGATCCAGCCAAGAACTGAAATAATTAGTATGTATACATCATTATATTTTTCATTTTTACCTATTCATGGAGAGAAAAGGCATCTTGCTCACCACGCAAATCCAGTTTGAGCTCTGAGAATAGGCTCTAAGTAGGACTTAAGTAGTATAGAGGTTGTTAGGCTGACCCTCTGTGCTGAGGTTAATTTAATCCAAAAGCTTTTCCAAGAGATAAGGAAACAATCTTTCATGTACAAAGTGCTTGAGGAAACCAAGAAACAGTAAAAGAACCTGCCTGCTTTGAAAGTTTTGTCTCTCACCTCTACACTCAATAGAGAGATGTGTTGTGTTGACGTACTGTAGATTATACCTTAGCCAAATGGTGAAGTTAAAACGAAACAGGATCCCTTGACACTGTTTTAGACAACCCATAATATGGCACTATTATTAAATGAAGTTTACAAAAGGCTTCTATTTACACATCTGCAGAAAATAGAACAGGGCTGTGGGTGCTGATTGCAGTGTCAATGTTAACTGAGGGACTGAAGGACGCTCACTAGGAGTGCACAAAATCTAGCACAGAGAAAAAGAGAAAACAGGTGGGGCTGTCTAAAGCAGCCCTGCATCCCAACAGCAGGCTGGCTGCAGTAGAGACAGAACAGCCCTTACTATCCAACAGCTCGGTTATGCTGTGGCAGTGGAAGGCAAGGTCAGGCTTAATGTGAGATAGCTGTCAATTTGGAAGATGACTGTGAAAAGGTAGCTTGGTGATGAAAGAACAAGACACAGCCTAGGTGTAATGGAGGCTCTCTGCCAGCTGCTTCCAGAAAATGTCTCTAGAACTGGTGGTCAGAAGTGAAAAGAGATGGCAATGCACATCTGTACCCTGGGAATTAATTGTTTTCATGGAAAACCCTCACTCTTGTTCAGATCCAGGCCATTACATGTGTGTGAAAGTCTGTTGAGTTCCCACTGGAAAGGTGGGGTTTGACCGTGAGTGAGTCAATCCACATCTGTTTTGCTTCTGAAATGGTTAGGAACTAGAAGGAGAGAAGGAAATCCCAAATACAGTTTTCTGGATAAAGGTCAGGAAAATACCTTTAGGCAGGAGACAGAGTAAATAAGGTGTCTATTAATTGCTTTTAATGCAAATTTAAAAAAAAAAAAAGGCGAAAGGAGCAAAACCTCAGAATAATGCTGGTGATCAGAATATGACCAGCAAGGATGAAGACACCAAGCTCAGATTATTTATGGACTGGGGGCTATTTTGGGCAATGCCATGTCCTTATTTTCTCTTGCTTCTGAAAATGTTTTCAAGGCTGTGCTTAAGGACCCCTGTAGAGGTGAATGCTATTTGCAACCAACTACTTTTACCCACACACTCAAATAACCCTAAAATGACCTCCATTCATGACTAATCTAGGACTAAACTGAGAGTGGTGCCTTCGAGGAGAAAGCTCTGCAGTGCCCAGAAAGAGCAAGTATCAGCCTGTACTTCCCCACTGCACTCAGCAGAGCCAGGCCACCTACAACTGCAGCAGCTCACGCCCCTATTTAATACGTGAAGTTTGTAATGTGGGGTTTGTACTTCACTGAGGATTTGCCAGACTTTGACCCATGTGCAAGTTTAGACATTACTCTGAGGGGTCAAATCCAATGTTTTTGTTTTTGGGTTTGGTTTTTTTTTTCTATTCTGTATCTGTCAAGATCCAGCCCTGCGAAGATTTGCTGCAAAGAGCTTTCCTCAGAGGAGCATTTCCCTGCAAGGCCTTTGCATCATAGATGTGCTGTGTCACACAGGCTCTAGTATCATGTGTAGCCACATATTGTCATTAACCACCCTTTAGTAGGTAATTGGGTGAAACATGTCAGTGAACCATAAACCCAGACTGATTTAGAAGATAAATTGTAATGGCCCAAAAGTAGCTGTTACAGTCTTCCCTGTCAATACTTCACCTTTAAAAAAATTCCCTAAATACTTACTAATACTATCAGATGTAATGGCTGTCAATAACATTTTATGTCCTGTCACCTCTGGTATGCTCCTGGGAGGAATGTTCCTCCTTGCTTTTTCACATTAACCCTTCCTCACTGCCTGACCCATCTCTTGCTGAACGTAAAGGTGAGGATAAGACTTGAGAGGCAGAAATTTTGGGTGTAGCTGGCATGATGCATCAGGTCCAGTGGCAGAGCTGGTGTCAGCTGTTCCTGTTCTATACCCTATAAACACTGGTGATTTCCAAGCAGCATCATTTCAGTGATGCAGGGTGTGGTGTAGCCACATTGACAGCAATGAGCCATGAACAGGGGTGGGAATGAATAGGAAGGAGCAGCCCAATGGTGCCAAGACACCTTATGACAGTTTCTTGCCCCAGTAAGGTGTGTTACATTGCTGCACCTGCAGAAGGACAACAGCAAGCTGGAACGGAGGTGCTGCCTTTGCTTTGTCCCATCTCTCAAATCATGGTTTGGTGTTTTAAGTAACAGTATTACAGTGCAGCCACACATAAGAGCCTGCCTGGCATGTTGACAGTTGACTGATCTGGGCATGTACACAACCCAGCATGCATTACCACCACTGGAGATGACTGTTGGCTAGGAGGGTGAATGAGCGGCACATACTGCGATCGCACAAAACAGGGATCATGATAATTGCTGGAGAGCTTCAAGAGGGAAGCAGGAGCAATCATTTTTCACATCGCAAGTACTAACTGTCAGTGTTAATTATCAGTATTTATGGTTGCCACTTCTGGCATTAGCCAAGTAAGCATGGCGTGATGAAGTAGGGCATCACTGCCGGAAATGGGATCACACTCCTTGGGGCAATGGAGGAGCCATGGAATAATCCCAAGTTGTCTTTCAAGTGTCATCCACCTCCTCTGTCTCTGGCAAAACAACATATTGCAGCTCTCCATGTCCACAGCACTGAGTAGACAGCGTCTTGGCTAAGACACTGCAAATATTTAGACTTTACTCAAGCAAGGAGGATGTTCCCCATCCTTCAAAGAAAGGGATGATCCTACATCAGTGAACAAAGTGGACCTCTATATAAATATAGTGCATACAAAAGAAGTCAGATGTCTAATCCCTTCTGTTGGGAGTCAAGATCTAGACTTCTGCAGCGTTTAAGGGCCTGAGGTTAATGTAGCCATAGAAAAGTGATGTCCTCTTTGTTATTAGTGCAACCATTTCAAACACACCCAGATGCAGTTCCATCTATGTGTCTGAGGACATCAGGAACAAAGTTGCACTCATGACCAGAGCTGCCGAGATACAAAACACAGGCAAGGTTGATGGAACACCTGCCTTTACCAGGGTTGTTTCTAAAGGAATCAGTAGTCAGAAACCAGCATTTCCAAAACCTTTCAAGTAGCCAGGGATCAAGTTAAAGAAAGATGTGGAAGGTGACTTGTTGCACACTGGAAGCAGAAGATGCCAAAGTGTTTTTAGAAAAGGTGGGGAGGGCATTTTTGGCTGCAACCAGGAGCTGCTCTTGAGGAGCTGCACCTCAGGGACGGGCACCTTGGATGCCATCTACTGGTACCTTAACTGCTCACCCACCCGAGGAACCCAAGCTGGTCTCCTATAGCACTCGTCTATGCAAATGGGAAGAAGTTTTCTGACTTTCTAACTCACACAAGACACAGCTAGAAATGAAATTGCATACAACTAACTGTAGTCACATGCATGCTTACATATCAAGGCCTATATGTGCTCCTTCTCTCCAGACTAAGTCCACAAAACCAGACTCTTAGAGCTGCTCTGAACCCCACACGTCTGCCTGCGACACCAAAACTTACAGCTGAAGGCCCTGAGGGTGCAGCTTCACTTGTGACACATCTCTAGGTCACTATGCTAAGCTGCATACTGTTTTTGAAATGGGAATATGAGTGAAAGAACAGTACCGAGAAGTATCAATCCCCAAAACCAAATCAGCAATAAAGGTTTTCTAAATGCCACAAACAAATGCTGCATTTTCTGTCTCATCTTCCTAACATACCATAAGCAACAGCAGGGATGCACATGGTCCCGTGTCTGCCCAATAGCAGTGATAGCTCTGTAACAAAGACCAGGCACAGCGAGTTACCACCACAAGACTCTTGTTCTGGGAGAACTTTTCAACTCATATTTTTTAAATGGGACCATTTCAAATTCTATTTTAAGATATTGGTATTGTCCTGGGAAAGTAGAGTTTTTAGGCAGAGGCATCATCTTTCATTTCACTGACTGACACAATCTACAACTGTACAACGCAACAGGGAGCTTGGTGAAGCATCAAGAGAACCTTCCATGGACTAGAATAGTACAAGGCTATTAATTTGCACTGCATCTGTCAGAATATGATGAAATTATGCCTTTTGCAGAGGAGGCAGCAGTAACTATTAGTTTAAAAGACACCTACTAAAGCATCGATAATTGTAAGTTTGCAATATAACGAAGAAAGCTTAGATGGCACTTCCTCCCTGATCTAAATCTGAAAAGTCTCTGTTACATTAATCAGCTAAGGAATCATTTCTTATTCTGAGACTTCTGATTTTCTTATAAATCTTAAAAATGAAGGATGTAGTATGACCCAGTCTCCTGTAAACTTCTTGTTTGAACGAGCATTTCAGTGTCTTCCAGTATCAAGGCACTGCTGGGAATGAGGATGCACTTTTTTGGAAAGAGTTAAACGAAGCAGGGTCATTATCACTGGAATGTTAACCAGAACTCTCCAGAGTAAGATAAATCAATAGTAAATACAATCTCACTAGGAAAGTGTGTGTCATTTTCAGTTCAGCTTATTGGAGAGCACATTGCTCTGTTAAATTAAGTAAGAATTTTAATAATACCATGCCATGTAGCAGAAATAGCAATAGGTGAAGTTTCCTCCATGAACCCAAGAAGTGATGCAATGGTAGCTTGCAGGGATATAATTCTATATTTTGCTAGAATAAAAAAATAAAGATTTTAATGTACTATTAAATTCCTTGCTTGGAGGCAGGCATTCACATACCTACAATTATTTTAATTGCACGTTCCACTTTTTTTTTTCTTCCCCTCCCCCTGGATTTTATGACAGGAGCTGAAGTTAAAATGAACACCTCACAACACACTTGCCTGAGTTTCAGTGATACATTTTTCTCTCTGAGTAACGGAGGGGTTTGTTCAGTGTGTTGTATTTTTAGCTTTATGGAAAGGTTTTGGAAAAAAATGGTGCCAAACAAAATATGTGTGGTAACCAGTATGTAAATGACTGTAAATTAAGTAAGTCCGGAGAGTAGCACAGAATAAGTTTGGAAGCTGAAGACTGTGTTACAGTCCAAGAAGAAGTGACAGTGGATTCACATGCTGCAGCCTCTGGGGCTCTTAGGAAATTGTGCCTCCTAGACACCGCAGAGAAATGGGCTTTGTTTAGGAAGGTGTTTGTCATATTTGTAGGTGATCTGCATCTTATGAAAGATAAAATATCACATCTCTGTTTCAAACAATCTCCTCGTGACTGTTTGAGAAATTTCACAAAAGAACACACCAACTTTGAGAAATGATGCTTTTGTGGTTAAACTGCAAGGAGGGGGTTTGCTGTGTGAATCTGGTACCTTCTCAGGGCAAGCTAATGTATGAGTTTGCATCACACTCCCACTCTGCAGTAACTTTTCACCTACACTCCCAGTCACTGGAATCTAGCTTAGCTCATGGGAAGGAGAAAATCATCTGCTCACCACACAGTGCTCTGATTACTATGGAGTGTCTGACAACTACACATATCCCACCTGAGCTCCTGTGAAGGTCTGGTGGAGCATTTTGCTATGACTTGGTCTCAGTTCCTGATTGTGCCACTGAACTGTTTCATGATCTGGAGAAAACCCTCCCTCCCCAAAGTCTGCTGCAGGATCCTCTGGATGGACACTTTCCCAGATTTCATGAACAATATCTTTCATCTCCTCTACACTTGTGGTTCACAAGAACTATCAAGACCAGTGCAATTTAACTGATGCCAGTGGTATTCCTCCAGATTTATAGCAAACTAAGTGGAATGGGAATTGGGTCAGAGTTCTATGGGGTCACAGACATTGCCACTTGCCATCCCTTTCCACTGGGGCAGGTGGGTGGATAGCAAGGGCACCTCCTCTAAGAAAAAATATTCACATATACCCAAATCTTGACTTTCATTAAGCTTAATGCATTTGCAGCCAATTGAATTTGATAGAAAGCCTTTCCCAGGTAATATTTAAGCTCATCGAGAACACTAATCAATGGCCAGTAGTTTAATGCATTCTTAACTTTTTATGTGCATTGTCCTTGTGCCATGTGCTGTGATGTCTTTATAACAGGATCATTAGACAAAATCACAAAGATTAACAAAAATATACGGTCAATTGGACACAAGAGTTTCCATTAAACAGAGCAGGACTGCAGACAAATGAGGGTCTGTGGTATTTTGAGCTGTGGTATTTTAAGCGGGTTTCTTTGTTTGGTGGCCTTTTCCTTAGTTTTCCCTTTTCTAATAGCTCATGTAAAATAGGTTGGTCCCAGGGCAAGCCTGGAGTTCAGAGGAGAGAGAAGTTCATGTTTCCCAACTGTCATGTTTCTATTCTCCCTCCTGGAAAGAATATGAAAACAGGACTTAAAATAAAAGGCAGAAATTCTGAGCAACCCCATTGACTGTTTTTATCCAAAGGCAGGGTTTACAGCTGAAAATTTCCATTGACCCATTGATACGTTTCTTAGAGAGGAGTGGGAGATGAGCCTGCATTTATTTCAGGAAGATTAAATCTATTTCAAACTGAACTAGTCAGCTCCAGGCTGAGCTCGGCTTGCTGGCTCTGCCCATTGTAGGGTGTAAAAGCTCAGCCAGAGGCGGGTGCGTGCCAGTTGCCCTGCCAGCGGTACCAGCAGCAGTGCTGGGAGACACAGCCTTTCAGGGGAGCAAGTCACTGTGCCTCCCTCTGTCCCAGTTTCTCAATACAAAATGAGGAATGACTTTCTCTTCTACCTTTTAGTTTTATTCAAAATGCTACAACTTAATATAATGAGGTCACAACTAGCTTAGAGCCTGTAAATAACAATGTAAGTGCAATACTAATAACTTATCATAATAGACCAAGCGATAAAGAGAATCTGGGAACCTAGGAGTGACTTGTGCCTTGGTCTGAGGTGGAGATTGAAGAGTTAACTCTTTCAGAAATATAAGAAACATTATGATTTTCATTTTCTCTATATTTCACAGAAAATCCTCTACATCATCTCTTTGTTTTAGTGGAATCTTAACCAGTCTGTTCTAGTTCTGCTGACCTGGGAACAAACTTCGGCGGTCTTTAAGGCACCCAATATTAACATGAAAGTCTGTAATCACATCTTCACAGCTGTTAGAGCCCACAGTGTCACTGGGAGTTTGCATGGCTAAAACAGAATTTGCTGTATAATCCATGTGCTGTGCTGTTCATGCATGGTAATTATGTATAACAAAATCCATAAGGAAAGAAGCAGCTACATATAGTCTGCCTTTAAAACCTAAGAGACAGACTTATTTTTGCTATTCAAAGAAACCAGCCTAAAATAAAGTAATTTCCTACTTTTTTTGATGATGAACAACCACTGAATCACCAGTGACCCCAAATTTCACACTGCACTTTCTGAACACCCTTGCTGTTTCAGGTGGTCAACTCTTTATCTCTTCCGGCCAGTAGGTACCAAGTTCTGTATCACAGCTCTTTTCTCTGAAGAGCAAATCTTTGACAAATGCTCATAATACAACTAACAGGCCCACATGCTGGGGAGAAGACAGCATGGAGATGCTAGAGTAGAGAATCTCCTCCATTTCTGGCTACCAGTATCCTTCCACTATCACACAGCCACTCTCAAGTAATCTGCAGACCACAGATCTCGTTCCCATGCAGAGAGATATATGACCAGCTTTCCAATTTGACATAACTTATGAAATACTTCACCATGGAAAATTTAGGCAAAACAAAACTGTCACTGTTCTACTTCCTACCCCCTTACCCCCGCCTTTTCAGTATTTCATGGGAGTCATAATTTGGGTGCCTAATTTAGTTCTGACATCAACATCTCTTACGACGTATCACTTCTGAGACATTGAAAGCTGTGAAAAAGATGTCTTGCCACAGCAGAGGCAACGTGAGCACAGTCTCTAGCACACAGAAGACAATGAGCGCAAGAAATAAATGAAGCAGAGTTGCCATCAAACACTGAGTGGGCTTGTAGAATAAAAAAATAATTGAGAAGGAAAATGACCCTCTGGGTAAAAATTAGTGCTCCTAACCTCAAAAAACCCCAACCAAAACCTAAACACACAAAGAAAAACATAAACAAATCCCCCCTAAACCAAATCGGATTTCAGTAGAAAAAATGTCACAAGTATTTCTTATGTATTGCTACCAATCTAGCTGAAGGCCAGAAAAAATAGTGTCAGCAGTGAAGTTTGGACCAACCTTGCCACAAATAACCCATGACTAAATGTAGGCCTGACACAGAGAAAATCAGATGTTCACAGAAACTGCTTTATTTTATTTTTAGGTCCTGTCTCAGTTGCATTCACTTCTCTGCATCTGATCCCTTACTTGTTCCCCAATGCCCTAACTGCCCATCTAAACACTACTGTCTTTTGGAGGAGTACAATAAGGGGCAAAGGAAAAACCAGCCATCAGCAGAGAAGTGGAGCATTCAGAAGGCGACGGCCCAGTGCTCCTGCTTTTGAGGTTGCTCTTGGGACCCTGGCATTGCCCAACAGGAATATTTCTGCTTTGTTTAACACAGTGAAAAAACATCAGTCAACACTGTAATGTTAAGAGTGGTGGATGCAAGTACAACCGATAAACAAACACGTCTTTGTTTTATTAGTGGGGAGTGACTTATCATAGTTAATTATAGGAATTTACAGCTATTTATGTGAACTCAAGAAAGCAGAAAACATTCATTTGTTGCTAGTGTAACTGCTGGGTGGAGGCAACCCAGATGCACGGCAATGAATGCTAGACTGTATCTTGTTATGCACAACTTTACTATGTAAATTTGAACTTCAGTGAGTAGCTACTTGGCACATTAGAATGTGTAATTACAGACACACAAAAAAACCATGGAAAGTGACATTTAAACTTTGTTTCTTTGTCACATATCAGTTAAATATAGAAAAAAAAACATATTTACTTTAATCCGCAGTAGACACTTGGTCTCGCACCTGCTGCTCACACGCAAAATATGTCATTATCACTCAGCGTCCATCCTCTTACACACAGAAAACAAAGTCACTTTGGTTCAGTTTTGTCTCACTCCAGGCCTCAGAGGAGCTGCACTTACAGAGGAATGTTAAGCAGAAAACAAAACCAAAATAGCGCAACATCAACTACAGTTCATTTGCAGGAGGAAAAAAATGCTGCTGTTGTGTGTATTCAATAATTATCCCAAAACAATTGTGATATGATGGCATGAACTCCAGAAACATTTTTTTTTCCACCATTTTCAAAGCTTGTGCAATGCTACTGATGCACCACTGTCATCATTAACTGGCACACCACTACTGCAGACAGGGTTTGGCCAATGGCAGAGAGCTGGCAGGGCCAGAGACAACATGGTACATTGCACATTGCTCTTAGATCATGGTGCTTATGTCCTACATATTTCTTCTGGGCAGCAATTACAGCGAGCAATTGTTTAAAACACATAAACCACTAGCTTCTATTGAGCACCAGAGTTTTTGCTAGGAAGGACCTTAAAGCATTCCTGACTCTAAGGACAGGCTTTAACTAGCAATCATCTACATCTAAACCCCTTAGACACATAGTTCTCCAATACAGCAGTGGATGCCTGTATGATACTTGTCAATGCATTTACCTTTGGAAAATTTCCTGGAAGAAGGGAAATTGATCTTTTTACTGAGGGAGGAAAAAATCAGAGAGAAGTAGAAAGAGTGGATTCTCTGAAGAGGACAAGTGCAGACCTTCAGTATTAGCACTGACTTACTCATCCTCTGTATGGTGTGGTAACATGCGGCTGTGACAGCTTACACTCACAGACACCAGGTTGGCTGTGCTCAGTCTAGGCAATTTTTGTACTCACACTCTCAGCAGGGTTTGTTGGAAGAGGAGCACATGTCAAGGAGCAGTGGTGGAGCTAGCTCTATCCACCCCATAGATATGAACATGTCCTCTATGATGACCCCAGGACTAAACCCAATGGCTAGGCAAGGATAAGAGTTGAACCAGAATTTGTAGGGAAGCACTGGATCGCCATCTTCCCATAAAAAACCAACATTCACATTGGACCAGATGTTGGATTTTTTCCTGTCTCTTACGTAAGGTCAAAGATTAAAGTGACACAAGGACCCAGGACTTCAGATGTTGCAATCTGGATATTGCAATCTATCATAATTTTGACTTAAACTTTCAAATAACTCTTCTTCCAAACTCCGATTTCTCCTGACAAATAGCTACTACATAAAATTAAACAACCAAATTAGGACAAGTTTTACACATTATTTCACAGAACATGGAATCATAGAATGGCAAGGTTGGAAGTGACATCAAGGATCATCTAGTTCCAACCCCCTGCCATAGGCAGGGACACCTCCCACTAGTACAGGTCAGTCAAGGCCTCCTCCAACCTGGCCTTGAACACCTCCAGGGAGGGAGCAGCCACAACCTGCCTGGGCAACCTGTGCCAGTGTCTCACCACACTCACTGTAAAGAACTTCCTCCTAACACCCAGTTTAAACCTCCCCTCTGCCAGTTTAAACCCATTGCCCCTTGTCCTGTCATTTCAAGACCTTGTAAGTAATCCCTCCCCAGCCTTCCTGTAGGCCCCCTTCAGATACTGGAAGGCTACTATAAGGTCTCCTGGAAGCCTTCTCTTCTCCAGGCTGAAGAGCCCCAACTCTCTCAGCCTGTCCTCATAGCAGAGCTGCTGCAGCCCTTTGATCATCTTTGTGGCCCTCCTCTGGAACCGCTCCAACAGTTCCATGTCCTCCCTGTGCTGGGGGCTCCAGAACTGCAGACAGGACTCCAGATGGAGTCTGACAAGAGCAAAGGGGCAGAATCCCCTCCCTTGCCCTGCTGGCCACACTGCTCTTGCTGCAGCCCAGCACACGGTTGCTGTCTGGGCAGCACACGCACACTGCAGCTTCATGTTGAGCTTTTCATCAATCAAGACCCTCAGGTCCTTTTCCTCAGGGCTGCTCTCCAGCCATTCACCACCCAGCCTGTATTTGTGCTTGGGATTGTGCCTACCCAGGTGCAGGACCTTACACTTGGCCTTGTTGAACTTCATGAGGTTGGCCTGGGCCCACCTCTGCAGCCTGTCCAGGTCCCTCTGGATGGCATCCCTGCCCTCTAGCAAGGATGTCTATGAAGTCCCCAAACTCTCTACAAAGGATCCAGCCATCTCTGGGGTGAAACAAGTGAACTTGTGTGACTATCACATAGCAACAGTACTGAGAAGCAAAAACCTATGTTTGGTCAAAACTACAGCAGGAGCTTTATCAAGTACTACCTCAGTGCTGAGGAATCACGCACACCAGCCAACTTCCCGGGTTGCTTGTACTTTGCCCTCACTCTTATTTTTCAAAGGGCTGAAGATGTGGAGCTTATTTTTTCCCAAACAATCTTTGCCTAACGCTATCCTCTCTTGTTTCTTGTTAAAACTTTTCAGCCGTTGATATGTTATACCTCAAACTCGCACATTATGCATTTCAGAAGGAAACTGAACAGCATCTGCTGGCCCACATTCCCACATTTTTGGTCCAGTATTTGTTTTGCAGCTGTCATGATTATTTGCAGTTAGGAGATCAATGGAAGTTCTAAACATACTCCTGTGACATCCGGAGTAGAGCTTGCCTTCGGTCACAAATGAAAACAACCACACCATGTGTGGGAGTCTGAACAGGTAATGCAAACACCCAAAGCATAACAGGCCTGAGGAGATACCACAAGGAATACCAACTCAGACTTAAAATGTCATATGGCATCATTACCACTACACGTAACAAAAATAAGTGAGTGGAATGGAAAGGTTGCAAAACTGCTTGTAAACAACACTGCCAGGTGGGATGTTGATACAGCCTCCTGAAATGGCAAGTAAAGCAAACTCTGTAACCCATAATTAACATGTCTAAAATCAGCCCCCGGCCCTCCTAGTATCAACCAGTTGCAGGGACGGGCAATAGGAGAGTGGAGGAATAAAAAAGAGAAATTGTGAATATCCATAGAGATTTTATAGTCACATTACACAACACCAAAGACACCTGCAAAGCCTGCTTCATTCTACAGTAGCAACAGGCATCACACAGGGTGCTTAAACCTTTGTGCTGTTTTGGCTTTCTCCATGTGTTTCACTTTCCATCCATTAATTCCTTTCAAATCATTCTCATGCACACCTCCTACTTTTATGAACCTTTACAAAACTGCATTGTTTCTCAGGACACGCTTCAATTGTGAAGACAAGAAAAGATCATGTCTGATCTATTTAGATCTTTCTTTTATAAAATAATAAAATAATACTTATTCCAAAAGGTTTTCTACTGGTCTGGTTAGGTTTTTGTTTTCTCTGTTTCTTTCCCAGGGCAAAAATTATAACTCATCCTGGTACTACTGAGCTCCTTTTTAGCAAGTGCTAAACAACCAGAAATACAGTGGCTACTGGTTAAGCTTCAAAAGCCTGGAGTGTAGTCCCAGCATGGAGGCTGCACATACACATTAGAGAGCTGGATGCATTATACATTTGTCTGACTTGTGTATTCACAGCTAAGGAAATCAGGTTGATTGGTTCTGGGTCTTTTGTGAGCTCTGGCAGACCTTGACCCACATTTGTCATCCTAGTCGTTTTATTCCAGCCATAAAGGCAACTTTATTGCCACTTCTTACCTGCTCACTGGAAGGCAGGAGGTTGGTTTATTAAGAAAGAAGTAGACATCAATCAACTTATCTGCATTATAGGGACAGGGTTTTGTATCTCTGTCTCTCATATGTTTGCCTATACTTATGTCTCAACTCAAATATATCCAACATTGAAACGCAAGTGCACCCTGACCTGCATGCAAAAGAAAAGCACTCAAAAGCTTCACTTCTCTTTACCTCTTGGCACTGGCCAAAACAGGTGCCTAAACACAGTACCAACAGGCTGGCCTGGCTAAGGACTCTCAGACAGACTCTGCTATAATCTCTCTTAGTCACCTACTAGCCTTGTGCTGCCTCCAGCATTTTGGCCAGTGAGTGCACACAGATGAAAGACTTGCCCTGTTTCACACCTGTCTGCCTTCTGCAGGAGCAGGGTCACAGGTAAAGCTCTGCATGCCTAGATGGCAGGGCTCCCTTTGCACTCATGCAGCCCTTTACCTGGACCTTCCTGCAGCCAAAGGTAACATTTTCCTGCAGGGAACAACTTGGTAGAAGCAGAAGTCACGTTTTGCATCTTCCTGATATGCACACACAAACCCGAGGCTTCCTTTTTGTTGACAAGCTCTTTGAGTTGTTTGCCTTTACAATGTTATTCTGCCTGTGTTATTCTGCCTGAGTTTTAAGAGGTGAGAGCACCCATTTAGTTCACCCCAGACAGGATTTTATTTTTTTCTCTCAGTGTAGCCTCAGACAACTTGTCCTGCTCATTTTCCAATCATGTCCAGACTGCTTCTCTTCCAAGAATTGGGCGCTTCATGATTTCTGACACTGAGTCAGAAGCAACTAAATTGCTCGACAGTTTGCCTTTGAACAACAGGGATAGGAATTGATTACAGCTAAGTGAATCTGTCAGACTACAATTTACTAAGACAAAGTCATCTACATCATCTCACTCCTTACAGTGTTTTGAAATTTGCAGACATGTTACTAGTGAGCGTGTATCGATTACCATTCCTTGAATGTGGCAGAGAGGATTTCCCTACTGAGGGCCTAAATAATGTGTATGTTGAAACAGATTTAATTGAATGTAAGTATGTTATTGGTAATTTTATTCTGAGTTCCCACATGAGACAAATCACACCCACTACTAAGAAGCATAGCTCCTGGAAGAGGGCCCAAACCTGCACCTGAAGTTAATGGCACTGGAAAAATACAGGGTGAGAGTGGAAGGAAAACTGTTAATTGCTTAAGAGTGTTTCAGGAGCATAAGAAAGGAAATTCATCTTATATACCTTTAGCTACTTAAAAAGGCTTTTCTATATACAGATAGAAATTTATTTTAGATCACTATTTGAAGATGGAAGGAACCACCCGATGAAGTCAGAGCTAAAGGACAACTTAAAATAAATATCTTAAAACAAGGCAAGGTGATTCTACTCTGTAGTATGAATCTACACCGAGATATTCCTTACTTTCCTCTTCTCTTACAAACTATCTCAGAAGAATAGCCAAACAGGTTCAGAGATACAAGAAGTAAGATTTAGATAACAGATGTATGCAGGTGCAGTCTGTGATACAAGGCTTTGGATGTTTGAACAATAAGCATGCAACATCCTGAAACATGAATACTTACAAAGTAAAGTTGCTAATTTTGCAAAGGTCTATGAGCGTGTGGAAAATAGTACACTGAGATTCCACGAAGGCAGTAAAATCCATAAGACAACTAATAGTCTACCCTTCACTCAGTGTGCAGATGACAGAGTCAGTGATGCTAACAGAAACTGCACACACACATTTACAAGGAAGTGTAGTTTGGAATAACCACAGATCAATACTAGGGCTGAAAACACTACTCCAAAGAAAGACACAAGCTATTAATCCGAGTGCCAATTCAGCTGACAAGGACTGAATTTGCAGTTGTTGAAATGCCATGTTCAACATGCAAGAGAGGGGAGAGACACACATTGTGAAACCATATTTATGACCAAAGCAAATCCTCTGACTGCTTACCACTGGTGTAAAGCTGCACACAGGACTGTTTCAACTTCCTTCTGCATGGAGTAGCATCACATGACAGAACCTCTACCACGAGAAATGGCAAGCTGGGGAAAATAGATAAGGGAAGAATTGCTATTGAAATACACAAAGAACAGCAGATACTCTTTACTGTGTAATGCATTAAATTATAGCGCATGGTGTAAGTAATTCGTAAGCATCACTCAAGTATAAGAAAAAGCACTTAAAGGAAAAAGTTTGCAAAATTCATGTAACCTTTCTTCCCCCTGTTTCTGAATCTCCTCTTTTGAGATATCCTCAGGCTACAGATGGGAACATGCAGATTTTTAAGTTGGAGTATGTACATTTCACAAGCCCAGTAAAGTCGTACGGCGTGCTACAAAATCCAGACATCAAAATGTTAGGAAACAAAGGCAAGATTCAAATTGACATTGACGGCATAGCCTTGTTTTTCCCCCCCCAGGTCCACCAAAGGAGAAGTCCCTATGCTTCATACAGAGGGGAACAGCACCTGGAATCAAACTTCTGCACCTGTTTTCTTGCCTTAAGTGCAAGTCTGCACACGTTGATCCAGCATCAACTTGCTGCATCACCCAGCTTCACAGAGACCTCGGAAAACACTGCAGATGAGACTGTCTGCAAGGATTACTGTTCAAACACACTATACTAAAGACCAGATGGAAATTGTTAACACCATTTATGAAGTTATCCTTTTCTGTTCCTTACCTGAATGGCAGATGCCCATGCTCAGTTTGTTCAGAAAATGAAGAAATGACACATCACTGGATACATGCTGAATTGCCAGATTGCCCAAGGTCACTGCAAATCAACAAACTCATTTCTTATTTCCAGTGAATTACATTTACTAAAGTTCCCAGATTACTGTCAAGACCAATAGATTATTGACTTTTTAATTCGCCCTGTTGGAGATAAATACCACACTAAGAAGATTGTTTTGTCCAGAGATCCCTTCGGTAAGGGCATATCCACAGATATTTTCACTTCACAGATAATAACCTCTAAAATATAAGTCTAAAACGTCTACCACACCGTATGAATTAATACAGTCTGCACTTGCCAAAGCCATGTTGAACAACCTCATCAAATGCCCCATTCTTGTATTTTTCTCCCTTTACTTGATGTCTTTTTTCCTTATTGTCTTTTCTTACATAAGCTACTGAAGTCTGAGCACTTCCACCTGACATCTTAGCACACAAGTCTTAAAAAATCAGATGATCAGGAACAAGACACACTAAGCCTCATAGCTATTCGCTACTCCTTAAATAGGTTCCATGCTTTGAGACATGAGCTTGAGTACACGGTAGCTGCTGTCAGTCACAGCCTGCTCAGGGTGAAGAGTCATCAGGTATGACACAAGCTTCTAAGCAGAAGCTGGTTTCCAGAAGCATTCAGCCCCTATGAACAGCTTCATGTTAAGTGTCCCCAGATAACCAGACAGAACCAGCTGCCATGGCAAGCAACGCACATCGCTTGTGTTCAGACACAGCAGCCTCTGTGCAAACCTCGGTCAAAACCCCTGGCTCAGCATGACTGCAGCACAGTTGAAAGCTGGCAGGTGCCCCACATCTCAGCTGTTTTAAAAACATGGATGTTTAAATATTAATTTTGTGATGAAAGAGAAGACAAATACTTAATATATCATCCACCATCTGACTTGTGGACCTGCACACTATTGTGTGATTTCTGCTGTGGAAGTCAAGAGGTCTGGGCCAAGTGGGATGAATCTTCTGGCTCAGAGTGGGCAGCTGCAGAGGAAGGAGTTCCTGTGCCTGAGCAGAGTGACATCCCAGGGTCACATCTAAACTCCTGAGGTATATGCTGTGACTCTCTTGATGACACTGGGGGTTTAGCCCAACAACTTAAAACAACAGTAGAGCAATTCCAAGAAAGCCTGTGAGTTCCCAATCTTGCTCCCCAGAGACTTTAACTGTGTCATGCTTAGAGTCGCCAGGTATGTAAGCTAAGGGAGCCCACAGGCAGTTTTTGCTTGCTTGGTCAGCATCAGGCTTTAGCTTTCATTGACCTTGACAGCAATACACAGAAAGTACTTCCACATGAATGAACTATTGAATAATTTCACCAAATATTTTAAAATCCAAGACATTTGCTTTGAAATATTAACCTTTACCTAGCCTCCTTTTATCTTCACAAACCAGCAAGAGGAATCCTGCCAAGGCAGTAACCTGTTCGGCTCACGACGAGTTCCTCTGTAGGCTCCTTATAATATTTCAGTGCACCACAGGCCTCTCGCTAATTGAGGTGAACAAGCTTGAGTGGCTGCCTGGAGTGAGCTTTAGGAGGACTCAAACCCTCCAGAGGACAAAATTATAAAAAGAACATTGGCCCCTATGGCCAAATCACTCCAGCATGAGGGAGAAACATTTTATTTTGGTTTAGTGGGTTTCTTTTGAAGTTGTAACCTTTCGAAATTGAAAAGGAAAAGATGTATCTTTCATGTTTTTTGCATTCTCCTTGTATCATTCTGTCTAGTAACTACCTTGATGCCTTCTTTAACTGTCCTGTACACATTGGATTTCCACACATTGATTTTTCTGAACTTAATTTGTATCAGGTATTTTTTTCCTTGCCCAACTCATGACATACTTTTTTTCTTGATCCCAGTTGCTACTGAATTTCTTTCCTTCTCAAATTTTAACTACAGTCTGTCTACTCTGCTGGATGAGCACAACAATAGACCTTTCACCTTGGATCCCATTTGGAGTTTCGATTCCTAATCCAACATCCCCTTTCCTAAAATGTTCAATGCTACAATGGTTCTCACATTTCTCATGGCATGATTATTACCATAACTCTGCCAAAATAGATATCAATCTGAAAAACACAGATTTTTTTCCTTGCTACAGGGAAGTGTGGCATGAGCATCTGTAGTCCTTACTACACACGTGCTAGGGCAGTGGGATGTGGTGGTTGCACCACTGTACTTCCCACACATGTAAATGAGAGCATTACACTGGGTCACAAAAGACAGAATTAAGTAAATACGCTGTAGCCCAGTGGTTGGGAGATGCAATTAGATGTCTGCTTTGAACGTAAAATATTATCCATTTTGTCTGCAGATCTTGCCATATGGTTCCCTTGAGAAAACAAGACCCTGGAGGAAAGCCTTAAAGCTTTTCACACTTTCACGGCTGCCCAAACCCACATTATTTTACTGAGCCTAAGCTGTTGCTCACAGGCCCTCCTGGTAGGTGCTCTCACCCACTGAGCCCTCTTGCCAGTTAATCACCTAAGAAAGCCCCATCCCACAGCAGATGACATACGGTGCTGGGTCTATCAGAAGCAGAAATGGCTTGGTTTTGTTGCACAGATTGAGTCACTTTACAAATTTTCCAATCACATCCCAAATAAAACACAGTTCATTGCAGCCTGAGTCAAGAGCTTTCATTCTGCCTGTTCAAAAGAGAGGGCTGTTCTACCAGCAACCAGACAGCAATTCCTACACATGCAAGCACTTGTTCAATAGCTCTCTCACTAGGAGTCTGCTCCCATTAAGACCAACCACACAAATTTTTTTTGTATGAAGCTGAGTTCAAAATTGATCCAAAGTCTGTATCTATACACAGCTGATGTGCATTTCAGCTATCTCAAATCTCAAGATATCTCAAATCTTCTACTTTAGGTCTAAGACTTCGTTTAACAATTTTTGTCCAACTGACAGAAAAGGCTAGACTCCAATGTATGAATGCCTCCTATTACAAAGCCAGTGAGTAAGTTTGTCAGGCTTCCAAGGCTAAGATTTCACAAGAGATGAAGTTCAGCCTTGGGAGTTGTATGGAAATCCACCCTGGTATAGATGTAGACATGGTACTTTCTCTTTTTTTGCCTACAGGAGCAATAAACTCATAAGCAATAATTTCTCAGGCCATCAGAAAAAGGATGAACAATCCTGTAAGACTCACACGAATAACTCGAGTCTCGCTTTGCTTTTTACACAAGTTTACCAGTCAACTTCAAACACTTATTAGGCCCATATCAACCCTCAGAAAGACCTCTGATTTCTTTTTTGAAGTATTTCATTTCATGAAAGCTAAGGCAATTTAAACTTTATTTTCAGCTGCAGAGTTGTAATGCATTTTAAAAAATCAGTAGTAACAAGGATATATTTTAAAAAGGTACTATAATTAAGTCAGTAACCTAAGGTACTGTTATTGCAGTAGAGTCTACCTGGGCAAATCTTAATTGACATCTGTCTACTTAACATCCTTTGGAACAAAAGACATTCTTATTCCAGAGCGCAATAGTTCAGAGACAGCTATTGGGTTTTAATTTCACATCCTGCTTTAATCACAGATTAACTTGAAAGCCTAGAGAGCCCTTGGTTAAATTCAGGCTGCTCTGGGCCTGAAATGTTTATTTCCAATACAAAATTACAGAGACAAGTTTGCACTGTATCTATAAACAAACAGGAAAACACAGGAATAAATTCAGGGGGACTGTGTTCTTTTTCTGGTGAACACCATGATCAGCTCTTACTCATACTGTCTGAAACAAAGCCCAACAAACAGGGCCCTGATCAGGCCCACAGATATTTGCAGAAAGCCAGTTTATGCTCTCCAAAGTACTCACGGACAGGAAAAGTGTCAAGTTGTGCTGTTGAAATTACCCTCTCTGCAACGCAAAGAGTGGCCCCTTTCCCTGAGGCCCAAACACTGCTCTACCTGGGGACTTACAGATGTTCACGTGCACAGCAGATTTCCCTTATCTCCACAGCCGTGATTAGCTCTCCTCTTAGATGTGGATATCATCAGGCAAAGGCAGCAAGCATGGTATGATGCATGACTTGGGACAACTCCAATTCCTACCTTGAATGCTCCCATATAGCCCTCTTACAGGAGGAAGACTCTGCTCGCTCATCTGCTAAGACCTCCAGAAGGAGAGACAAAGCAGTCATCAGAGCCTAATTCAGTCTCCACTTAAACGTGAAAATAAGCAATGGTAAGTCCTAAAGACACTGTTCATCTGCTGCTCACTGCAGCTTTGATGGGCTGCGGTCAGGCTATGGCCAAGGACTTCTGAAATGCCCTCCTCACAGCCCAGCTGTGCCTATTCATCATCTTCTGCTTCATGGGTATTTTAATCTGATGGGCGGGGGGAACCTAGGCTTTTGAGAGTACTAGGAATGTTATGTAAAGAGAAATCTCACTGTTTCCACTGTGAAATTTTCCCTCAGGCAACTTATGAATGTTCCAGGGAAGATATTCACCATTTTCAGCAAACAGCTGACAGAGCCATCTGCTGCTCTTGGTGATATTGGGTGCAAATTTCAAGTGTCTCAGTGACATATGCTGCTACAGTCCCAGCAAAAAGACGAGTTCCCTTCACATGACGATTGTAAAGGGGAGGAGACAATAAACTTCTGTTCGGACTTCTTAAATTTTAAGGGGAAATTGCTTTTGAAATATCACAACACTGATGAGCATGAAGCTTGGAGGAACTAGTTTTATGAACTTACAATGAGTTTCACAAGGAATACAAATGCTTGAGAGGGAAATCTCATAATTGTACTTGGCACTTACTGCATCCTGAAAAATACCCATGGAATAGAATTTGACCTGCAATGGTCATACGGAACATTTTATCTTACACTTTTTCAGTGATGAAAATGAGGATTGGGATCCACTGAAATATTCTGTGAAAGCCACGTGGACAACACTTACAGGTAGTTGTTAAAGAAAAAGGAAAAATGCCTCTTGATATTAAAAAATGAAACATCTCAATTTGAAGTTATTTTCACTACGCTAAAATCGGGTGCTTCATTTGGGTTTGAATTACATGGTTTAGCTTAATCATGTTAGATTTCTTAATCATGTTTTGGTTAGCTAAAGAACCAAATTTTAATTATTTTAAAACTATTTCCCCCCTCATTTCTCAGAATGACTCTGATTTCAAAGTAAGTTTTTCACACAGGTGATGCCATAAATCTGTGGGTCAGGGAATTTTGCATTTGCTCTGCTCTGAAAGCATGAAACATCAGAATTTGAATCCTGCTCTGTGGAAGAGCTCTCTGTGACTTTACCTGCATTGTAGCTGCATGGGCACCTAGAACGTAACCACAGGCACAACCTCTGTTGCCAACCTTTAGCCCACGAGGGGACACACCATCTCTGTAAGGCAGCCCCAAAGCTGGTGACCTTCTGTAGGCTTTGTGCCGGGTTAATGAAACAAGTACTGACACAAGTTTTTTCATCTTGATGACAGTTGCTTTAGTCCTCATGGCCCATATCAGCAACAAGGGACTAGGAAATTGCTGCATCTGATGGTTTCCTCTCCTTGAGATATTCATCCTACTCTAATAACAAAACAAAACAAAACCAATAACAAAAAACAAGAGAAAAAATAGTCCACTGAAACTCATAGTTGGTAGCTGCCAGCCTCTCCTGAGCTGTCACAGTGGTTTTCATTTTCCTACGAATGCTACAGGACTGCTGGGGGAAGAGATGCAAAAGAGCAATAGCAGAAAGATTACACACATGCAACTGTGTTCAGTGGTGCCAAATCTGACCCTTCAGTGCTGGTTAAAACAGCAAAGTTTCTCAGGCTTCCCTGTTAGGTCACAGCTGGTACTTCTATGAATCGTTACATGGGAACGAGGCAGAGGTTCATGGGGAGAGACAGATGGCGAGGAGCAATGTTACATATCCTAACGTGCATGTGGGACAAAGAGCTTTTTGGCATACCTTGTGATCCCAGTCTTCACTGCACCACATTGGGCAGCCAATCCTCACCAAGTGTTTGTCCCTTTCCACTCTTTATTCCTCCCTTCAGGAAGTCAGATCCTAGTTGTCTAATGTTTGCATGAATCACACGAGCTGTTTTCTAGAGATTTTGGCTCTGATGAGCAAGCCCAGCAGAAACAGCACCAAGAAACAAACAAGCCAAGCCAAGCTTGCCCACTGCCATGCATTTGCATTCATGTAGGCCACCCCCTCTGTCTGCCCCTGGCTGACAAACCACAAGAGCAGGGAACAGGCAACTCAGGAGACAGAGATTCAGAATCTGCGTTGTAGATATATGCATTAATCACACTGAAAATACAAATTATGGCTGGGATTTTCAGTTGGGACGTGTGAGGGACCTTTGTGTTGAAGTGAGAGGGGATATTAATTGTGACTCAAGCCAGGACTTCAAGTGTGGGAATTATGAGCAGGGAAAAAGAAGGTAAAGTAGTTTGCATACTGGTTGAAGTATAGCTTAAAATATGAGGGAAGAGCAGACTTTGATCTCTGTGGTTTACTGCTATCACTGGTAGGACCTCACTCATTCCAGATGAACTATTCTTGGCTTTCAGCAGCAATAGAGAGGACAATCTGCTCTCCTGAGCCCAAACTTCTAATCCTGCAAATGGAAAAAATCCACATAGCACTTCCACTGCCATCACAGTGGAAATGCATCTGGAGTTAATATTGAAATCATGTGAGCAGGATCTTCCAGGAAAGACCTTTCTGAGCCAGAGGCAGTACTTCTAGGAGAAGATAAGGCAAGATATGGCTCCATCACATGACAATTGCACTTTCAGACCACCTGCCAAGGATCCAAGCTCTTCACTGAAACAAACAACTATTTATAACCAGGCTGGCCCTGGGGAAACCCACCCTACCTCTCAGAAATGTGATAGCCAAAAATGTAGAGAGAGCTCCTCAAATGGGCTCTCAAACAGCTTAAGGAGGAGGAGCTGGAATGGGGATTGGCAAACTGAAGGGAGAAGATGACGGGAATTGCTCATCCAGGGTATTTTTAACTTGTGAAAAGGCAGATCCTGATTTGTAGCTTATGCAGAACTTTGAGCAACCCTTGACTGGCACTCCACAGTGAAGGGAAAGGAGGCAAGATGAAAGCACAGCTCTTTTTCCTTTTCTTTGCCTTTTTTTTTTTTTTTTTAAACTATCACTAAAATAGTCTCACTTTAGTTCCTCACCAGAGCAGAGCAGATGAAATCACATTCAATTAATTAAATTAAATTTAACCAGGTTTTACTGAGAAGTAACCAGAGAACTTCATTCCAAACAAGATCTAATACACTGGAAATGTCACAGATTGGCAGCACAGGAACTTAAAAGCCTACAGCAAAGTGAGTACATGATCAATGCTGCACAAGCTCTCCTGATGCACACACATTTACCTGCACATGGAGGACCCTATGTCAATTTTTGACCAGTCTAAATTTTTGTAGCTTCAGCAAAGGGAGGCTCTAGACACTTGATGTCACATCAGCCTCTGACATCATCCTGCCCTCAGTCCATGTAACAAAGACCTGGCAATCCCACTAGTTGCTGCTGATCAAAGTACCACCATCCCCACTCCCCTGCAATGGTGATGAATTGCTGACAGGGAAAACCAAGGAATGAGGTCCTTCCTGGAGCAATGTTTACCCATACTCTGGTGAACTACTACAAACCTAGAGACAGTAGTCCAGTAATAACTTTCGATTAATAAGTATAATTTCATTAAGGAGTAAGTTTATGGCAACTCCTCAGGCATCAGTGTTCCTGTGACTTGCAATTAAAAGGAGAAAGGTTACACTTGCATCCAGGTACATTTACAACAAACACTGAAAATGCTCAACGAGCTTTTGTGCTTACTGCTTATGCGTGATTTTTGTAACAACCACTAAGGAGGCAGAAGATAGAATTTCTTTTGGCATAGTTTTGGTTTCCTTCATGTCTGTAAGCAACTCCCACTGTTCACTACAAAAGGCAATGTGGCTTCTCCGGGATGTCCCACAACACTGCATGGCCAGTTTCCAGCTCCCACTACTGTGGGAGTTTCCCTATGGACCTCAATGGGAAATATGAGCAATCAGCACCCTCAGAAAACTAATTAACTTCTGTGAGTCATCTGAGCTTTAGCCTCAGCTGACTTGTCCAGCATCAGGGGCAGAATTCTATTAGCTAGCACTGACTTCAAAATTCAAAGCACCCATTCCACCTCTGATATAATTTCAGCTAAGACTTGCTGCAGCCAAGTGCTTCAAGATTGAAGTCTCTGAAATTTTATGGGGCTACTAAAAGGTTTACAGGTTGCAGTTTCAGAGATTCACAAATTCAGGTTGCATCGAGTTGGAAGGGACCCTCAAAAGGTCATCTTGTCCAACCCCCCCGCAGTGAGCAGGGGCACATCCAATTAGAGCAGGGCCACATCAAGTCTGATTTTGAATGTCTCCAGATCAGATCTGATGTGACCCTGGGAAGCCGGATTTCTTCAGCATCTTGGTGGAACAGGGCCCAGGTTCTGCTGCAGTCAACCAGGGCACTGGATTCATGAAAACACACCATCCCCACAAACTTGTCAAAACTAAGAACAGCTGCAAGACAGGCAGAGCACCTCTGAAGGCACTTGTCAGCCCACACTCACAGGTAACGGGTGAACACATTGCATGCTAGATGTCCTGCACAACTGGCCGGTTTTGGCCAGAAGCACAGCTGGAGAACACCAACCTGTATCAATGCTATCACAATCTGTGATACAGACATCATGCTTTACACATCTTGTTATGAAGAAAGTAGGAAACAAAAGATAATAGGTTAAATATAGTTTGTTTCCCTCAATGATAGACATACAGACTGTAGGAAACATTGGTTGCACAAGGCATGTGTCTCTTCAGTGCAGCATTCATATTTACATACTTAATTCAGAGAACATTTTCAGAAGGTAATTTTAAGAAAGGTTGAATGCAGAGGCTAAATATTTAGAAGATTCCAATATGCCTCATACTCCTGCCAAGAACCAATTTCCTAAGCTGTACTGAACAAGGACACTGTATTTCAAGTATGCATACTCAAACTTGCACCTTGATTTTTGCACCGCTTTTACCACTGCAAATAGTTGTAGTAACAATGCTAGCAACCAAATGCTATTAATATACTTCAAACTAAATAACTATACAACCCTCCCCCCTACAGTGAGCTGAATTGGCATTCATTATTCCACTTGTTTCATATCTTTAAATGATTCTGGTAAATCGATGAAGCTCTGCAAAGTGGCTGTTGTCTGCTGATTTCCAACTCCAGTCAGTGGCATCCACTCTTTAGTGCACCACACACTTGCTGTGTAGCCATTAGATGAAAGCACTATCACCTGTCAAACAAACTGCTAGAACTGTGATAAATTAATGATCAAATAGTACAGTCTGATGTACAGTAGCAGTGCTGAGGCTAGTTACAACCAGGCCTCATGCTTTAAAAATGTAGCTGACATTAAAAAAAAATCAGCCATTAAAGAAAAATGTCACACAGGTTTTCAAAAAAACATCTATTTAAAAAATGACCACATACTGATATTCCAGGATTTGGGGGTTTACTTCCAGTGGAAAAAAAAAAAAAAAAAAAAAGAAGTAGTGAATGTTACAGTAAAACCTTTCTGTGTACTATAAATTTTCAAGGCGAGCAACAACATGCAGCTAAGCAGAGAGGATATTTGTATGTTTTTTGGTAAGCAGTGCCGTGTACAAATCTGTACCTGAGAGGATTCCTCTAGTGTGTCATGGACAGAACTCTTGTTTGCAAGGGAAATGTCCCGAGTTCTTTTTTTCCCCCATAATGCTTTTGATTTTTGACATCACGGGTAAAATATTTCAAGGGAGCTCCATATCACTTCTAAATATAAACAATACAAAATAAGCCTTCGCTTTTGAAGCACTTGACATCCTTTGAGCTTTGAATTTCAACTCCTAATAACTCTTGATGCTCACTGCATTAATGTATAAAGTCCTTTTTGTGAGCTAGAAATGGTTCCTCATGTCCCTCCTGCCATTGGCTTTATGAGCTTAATTTATTCTTTTTAATATAAAATCTCATTACCTGAACATGACACCACCACTTCCATTTTATCTTTGATATAAGAACAGAGAGAAACCAAAATCAAGCCCTTAAATAAAGTCTGTAATCATCCCTCACTTTCTCTTGCTTTTCAAATTTCTAAACAAAATTAAGTAAAAATACCTTCCAAGGCACACTAAGAAATGTAAAGAGTGGAGGGAAAAAAAGAAAATTACTTTATAGTGAACTAACAAGGGACATAATTACTTACACAAGCAGCATATCTTCTTCTTGATGATCTTTCTTCATGTTTATTTTGCTCTATTTGTGATAGATCAGGAGTGCCTAAGAAGAATGGATATGCTGGAAAGCTTGATCTATTGAAATAAGTTCTGAACAAAGAGTTGCTTAACTGCAAGCAAAACATACTTCTTGTAAACTTCTCTTTTGCGCAAGACACTTAACAGACTTTAAAAAACTCAAACTATTAATAGATTTATAAAAAAATCTTTTAAGAAACTGAAATAATTAAGCAAAAGCCATCTCAGAGATAGCTCATGGACGCTGAGGATTGTTAGGACTTCCTGAGTCCCGGTTTTAACAGAAAATGGGAGTGATCAGTGTATTAGCACATGAAAGCATCAGTTCCATGCACTAATGGCAGTTCCTTTATGTTGTTGTTGTTTGAGATGTGACTTAAGCATTGACTTAAATTATGAATTTGGCAGGGATCAAACTCCATGATCTAATTATGTCGTATGGCTTTCACTGAGGCTTTTGAGGTAGCTGGTTGTAAAGATAAGGACTTTTTCACAAGAGGCATGTTTTTCATCAGAATCCACATCCCACATTCTGCAGGATCTTTGTGTTCTGTCCACTTATGAGGAAACCTTCACCCAAAAAATAAAGGCTACAGGCCTGGAAAACTACATTTAAACTGTGAAATGTCAACTGCTTCCTCAGAGAGCCCAAGGCTTGTAAATATTTTAACTCCAATGTGGTGCTTTTCCTCTGATACCAACAATAACCAGGACTGTGCTCATCAGAGGCTACCATGCTACATCTCTTGCTAGGAGCATCAATTAGAATCAGTGAGAAAACTAAACTATGCTTAATTTCAGGTGGCCTACAAACATCCCATTTCCTACTCAAGAATCACTCAATGCTTTGGGATTCAAGTGTGTTTTAAAACCATGACAACTCGAAACATTTCATATATCAGCTATACGAACCCAGATTTTACTCACATACCAAGGGAAGAATAGATGAATCCCACTGAAAATTAGTGCAAATAGATTTGTGAGAATTAGGCTCCATGAATTCACTACTCAGTTGCATTGGGAAAAGAAGAAAGCTTGCAAAGGGAGCTGAGAAATTGATATGCTGCTGAATATAGATCAGATACATTGATTCTGAAGGTGCGGACATACACTGCAATAATTATACAGGAGGGTACAAGGCTTGTGAATTAAACCATCTTAGATGTCTTGAGTGCATTTTGCCATTTATCCTTTGTTTACTTTTCCAGTATTACTAAATACTCAACATTTAAACATACTCATAAAATTCCTTCAATTAGATAAATAATGTAGCTGCTTCCTTTGTCATATAAGGATGAAGAAATCAAGATGACACAATATTTATTTTATTCTAGTTCTGTCAGACACTTAACATTGAAACCCATGCAGCTGCAAGATCTATCAGTGATATCTCCAATCCATGTAGATACTAAAAGAAATAAATATCTCTTTATCTACTTAACTATGATAATCTGTTTGTGTTAGATTTTTTGGCAGACCAGGTAAGTGCAAATTGAAAGTGGTTTAGAAAAATGACTTATTAACAGACTCTGCAGTGATTAAATGCTTCAAGATAAATACCACAGATAGTAAAAGCTGGCTCAAACCACTGATTTGCAACTCTTACATGAGGTTGATGGTTTTTCAAATAAGTAGTAATTAGTCTGAAGTAATCCATTTATCTCCTCTGCAAGTGACTGAAATAAAGGGAAATTAGATAAAACTACATGCAGAGAATCAACTAAGTGATAACAGGAATGCAATCAGATAGTACTGAACAAAAATTATAAAGGCAGGGCAATAATATATAGTTCATTTGCTTATTGGAGGCTTTGATTCATTCCCTGTGGTAATTGTAAAATTTAATAGTATCTGTATATGTAGTGTTCTGAAAAAAGCTCTACCATTACACATTGTTATCCCTGTAGGTTGGATGACAAATGCCTGGGGCAATACTACCATCAAAGCATGTGACATACCCAACATGCACTGTCTAATCTTCATAGGGACAACAACTGTCATTTTTAAAGTGCATGGCAAATGAAGAGGGCATAATAAGGGGAACTTCTAATTTTGGGGGGATGTTAGTAGTAGAGACTATTTAAGTCTAGTCTACGCTTCAAAATTCCAGTAGCAAACTCCAGGTAATTCACTTGAACAGTTGTATAGATTTCTTAATGCTTAAAAAGTGCTGTCCGGGCTGGGAATAACCATCTGTTCCTTCGAGAACTCCTACTCTCTTAGCTAATATATACAGCTAATATACTCTATAGCTTATATGTGAAAAATAGATCAATGCCTGCCAAAGGAAGACAGGTCCTGCTCCAGCAAACAGCTCTGCTTAGAATTTCCTGATTTTTTTCTGATGGCAACTAGTACCATTTTTAAGCTCTGTGAATTAAATAAAGAATCAGTACTCTGTTGATTTCCATTTACATTTTTTTGCTCACGTAATTTTAAGTACTAGCCCTTGTCTGGTTCTCTTCACTTCCCCATTACAGAACGTGGTACACAGACAGTGCAAGTCACCCACCCTGGCAGTTCAAACAGGATTGTCACTTTAGGGTGAAACAGAGTTTCCTTCTTAACATTTTTTCTCATTATAGCAGAACTCAGTACTGGGAGACACCTTTTGTTATGTATATATGAACAAAAGCAGCCAGAACAAATTTAGTACAGTGGGTAAGGGAACTAGGAGTTGACAACAGTTAATAGACAAGATACCCTATGTGAGATTTAATCTCCTCTTAAAATTGTACTTCCCTGGACACTGGTCAAACAGATTAGTGCCATATGCTCTCAGATGAAAAAGCTAATGAAGAATCTAGATAAAAACAAACAACCCCCCCATAATCATCCCTTCTGCCCCCTCAAAAACATTATTTCAGGCATGTTTTATTCTAAGAGCTCCCCAAATACCAGTCTGGCACTTCCCTGTGGCAGTTATAATTGTGTATATAAAGATTTCACTCACAGTCTGTAAGTTGTTTTTTGTTTGTTTGGGGTTTGCTTTTTTTTGTTTGGGGGGGGGGGTGTGTGTGTGTGAGTAATACACTGAAACTGTAGTCTAAGAAAGAGGATCATCAACTAATGAAATTAGAGCAGTTAATGATACCTGAAAACACAAGTTATTTTAATTTCATTAAGTGGCACTAGAATCATCAGACAAATCTATGTACTCAGTAACCTTTCCCTGCATCTTACATTAATCACAGTGGGCTTGTTATACTCAGATTCCTTCCACTGATTTCAGAAAGATGATGACTGGACCAACTGTTGGTATGTTTCTGCAAGTAGCAGATGGGGTTAAACATTAAACACTTTTTTCAACCTGTACAAAAAAATCCCAACACAGTGATAAAAGAAGCCATCTTTCATGGGAACTTCTTTCTGTTGCCTAAGTACAAGATTTCTCTTCTTTAATAAAACAGTCTAGAATGGCAGAGACAACAAAGCTGTTTTCATTTTGAATCAGGCCTGAAATTTTCAGAATATAGGTTGACAATTTCCTTGAGTATAGTACTGAGAGATGGAGCAGGGACTTAAATCTGTCCTCAGCTGCTATGATGTGCAAAATGCCTGAAACTCAACAGGGCAGAAGTCGCTTTTTCTGTGACTGCTCATCACGACTTGCACAATGGGCTCCCATTCCCAAGGAAAGCCTCTGGGTCCCGCAGCAATAAAAAATACCAAATAACGGCCAAAAAGAACTTCTAAAATGCATACACGTCTGTATATATCTGTTATACATGTAACACAGTCTGCATTTCATTAGTTTTAACGCAGACTAGATTCACTTGAATAAAGTAAGTAGGCATACCTGGAAACAGGAATGCTAGCTTAAAACTGTCCCTCAATCTCTCTCATGTTATATAAAACTCAGGGTTTCAAGCTGATCTATCATTTGAAAAAAAAAAAAAAGGAGGTGCATGTGAAGACGTCAGTTGCATCTGATGTGGAGATTTGAGATGATTAGGAATAAGGTAACAAAGCAGTGATATAATTAAGCCCAGGAATTGTGAGTGAGACTATCACCAGCCAACACTCACCAAGCTGGAAAGATTCAAATTCCCAGTGCAGAGGAAATGAACAGACTTTCACAATTGGCTAGACCAGCTGAAGCAAACATTCCTGGGGAAAGCTGCACTACAGGGACTATTAGATGCCATGCAGCAAGTCAGCAGCTGATGGTTCTCACTGCCCAAGGGTCAGGGTAGTTGCACATCCAGCAGCAGGGCAGGAATTGCTGGCAGGCAGAACAGAAAGAAAATTCCTTCCTCCTTCTTGGTACACAGACACATGGCTGCTCATGACCCGAGCCACAACTGCTGCATGGTAGAACATATACACCTATCTAATCCATGTAGATGATAATCTCAGTATCTATTTTACAGAAACAATGACAGCATGTTCTAGGTTTAATTGGCCAAAACTCAGTAGGCACTTCTGCCACAAACTGCCATACCTGGAGAAGCAGATCCCAAGCACAGTCTGTTCAACTGCACAAATCAAGTTTTGCAGGACTAAATTCACATTGACAAAACATGGTCTTATAGTGCCAGCGATTGCACTAAATACCATTAAAAGCATCTAAGATGGAAGCTTCCTATTAGATTGGTTGTGTTGCCGATGGTTCAAACTTTGTTGCAAACCTTAAATTCTGAACATCTTTATTTTAAACCTCTGCTCCTTAAATGTTTGAGACCAGAGGAGAAACTCAAAAATTATCAAAATGTATGCCAAAGACTCAAGAAGTAGAATAAAATCAATTTGGCCTTATTGAAAACATTATGGAAAGCTGCCCAGAAAAACAACACCTCTTGAAGTATCTTTGAAAGGATCTGCAATTTTATTTTGTAGCATAGTGAAATAACTAACATTTTTCAAAATGTAAACTCCCTAGTGTTCACAAAACCAATCCTGGATTCTATAATCAGTTAGTCCAATTCCATTCTAGGAACATTTTGCCAAAACACTTCAAGAAGAGTTTCCAGGTTGAAGAAAGAGACATGTTTTATAAACACATTTAGTCCTCTCTGTGGTCTGGATCCTAAGTTATGAATTTTAAATGCTTGTGTTATCTTAAGATTCACTCACTGTTGACAAAAAATAAATTCAAATATTAACATTATTTTCTCCAAACAAATTTGGGATGTCAAGTCACTGTCTATGAGTTTCCTCCAAGGACCTACAGTGTTCTTTCCATTCCCTGTGATGAATAGAAAACAGGTTTTAAGCTCTGTATATTAGAACAAATCTGCCTCAAAAATCTCTTGGGGGAAACTACTTCGGCATTTGCCAGCCTTCCTGCAGGACACTCACTGCACTGAGAGAAAAAACGTCTAAGATGCCTGATGCCTGATCTTGGAAGAAAACAAGCTAATTGTTCACATTCCTACTTTACACAAAGTTACTCTTTTGGGGGTTAAATTGACTTTTCACATATCGAGCAGACAGGATAAAGATTTTCTGATATTTCATCTTTAAAAAACAAAAATTCCTAAAGCGAACTCAACATACTTACAATTAAATTGCTAATTCCATAGGCATCTGTGTACTTCTCAATCACTTCCTGAAGTGTTTCGAGTTACCTGAAGATTTATCCCTAAACTTTGACCAGCAGTGTAAACCAATAGGATCATAACCAACAATATAGTATTTAATTTGGTTCATGCAGAACTGCCATGTGAAGAGTAGCCTCCGACAAACATACATTGCAAAGATCTGTCAATGGTTTATGCTTGCATTTTTGTAAGCATGACTTACATGCTCTGATGCTCTCTCAGCCATGAACGTCAGCTGCTACTACTATGGACTTACTTTTTATGTCCCAGTTTACTAGTTACCAAGGACCTGGTGTGCAGAGACAATGGCAACATATTGTTAGCTTCCTAAGTCTTCAGCACAGTGTTCTGCCCAGATGTAAAAAGGTAACTTGATCCCAATTAATGAAAGTGTCTGGGTCAGCCTGTCACCTCCCATGCTCTTTATGTGCTGTTCAGACATCTATGTGCTTATTAAAACCTCAGGCACTCTACATAAGCTCTGCCTTGAAACCAGTTGCCAGAGGCATCACTGCTCAGAACCTGTCTACAGGTTCCTTGGTTTCAGATCTGACATCATATAAACCTCTCTTATCTGCCGTGGCAGCACAGATCAGATGAAAAGCAGCCCCATTCTCACAGTATAGTACTCACAAAAAGGATGGAGGCACACAATAATAAACATTTTACTGCTGCTGTTCCTCACAAATGTACCTTACTGCTAAAACACTCTGTTAGAAACTGTTGGAAAACACACCACTTTGCAAACTCCCCTTATATTGGATTCAGAGTGGGGAGTTTTTTACCAGAAGCTTTTTTTACCAACTAGTTTTCTCGATAGTGGTTTCAGGCAAAGCTGGAGCACAAATGGTAACTAGATTTTTGGAAATATTTTAGCTTCTGAATAGTTTTTGTCCTGTAGATCATGTGATTATTATTTGCTGAGTTATCCTCCTTGGACATCAGTCACACAGCATTATTTTTGCTCCACAACAGGATGGGGAACTACCATCATTACACAGTCTATATTACCAGTTATAACCTAAACCTGGAATGCTAGTAAGAGAGCTGACCTTCGACTGAAAGAATTGCTTTGAGCTATCTCCACCCATTTGGACTCAGAGCTAGCCAATGTTCAAATAAAGACATATGGGCAGCACAAGATACCCTGTCTCTGAAAGAAGCCTGGAGCCACTGCCTGTTCTGCAAACAGCTCTTCAATGGTTCCGTGGCTGCTCAGTGGTGTTCACCTTTCTAGCGCACTGCAACAAAACCTACCAGCTTCAGAAAGCAGCTTCCTACAAACGCAGTAGTTGTAACCTGTTCCTGCTTTCCCACTAAAACAACAGCCAGGCCATCTTCAAGAGATTAAGCTCTTTTTATTTATATTGCACACAGAGTAATGTTCAGGTTAGGCACGTAAGAAGAACAAATGGTCTCTTAAAAAAAGGCTTTGAACTTTATTTCTTCTTCAAAGAAGTTTGGCTCTCGGAGGAAGCGGTTTAATAACTAAACTTGCCAGCACAGGCAGGAAATAGTATTTCCTACGTACATCCTG
>VWYK01050715.1:0-15047 GCA_013399775.1 Semnornis frantzii | reverse complement strand
GTCTAAATCTCCCCTCTGCCCATACTGAATATATCTCTCTTTGTAAATAAATGTACGTATTTGATTATTTCAAGTTAGCAGAGGATTGAAAACATGATAGAATTTCTACTGTTGGATAGAAATTATGCTATGTAGGTATTTTTATTTAAGATTAAGTTAAAGGAAAAAAAAATGCAATACAGAGAATTTCTGTGCAAAGTTCAACACTATAGTAGAGATAATAGTCTTTGAGAGATGAGACTTACTGGAATTTCCTGCTAGTTCTCTATGCTTTGGTGCATAATGCATGTAATTGTGGACCTTCAAGACGAGATCTGCATTTTGATGAAACTGTAAAATACGATTGTATTAAAAAGGACATCCATTCTAATTCAGGGTAGTGTGACAGCATCAGATTTGGGTCACACTTTTTAGAGCTAATGTAGCTTCTGCATCTTTGGTCATTAGTAGGTGAGTTTATCAAGGTAGAAGTCGAATTATTCCTGAACTGCAAAGCCATTTTTCATAATCAGTTTTACACTATTAATAAGGAAGGAGTCTCCATGTATGCATTGAATTCTAGGAAACTCAAATGGCTCTGACTTGATGGAATACTTCTGAACAGTGCTGTGTTACAAAAAGGGTTGGGCATGGGCATCCGTGGCTCTTGCATGTCGCCATATGGCTCAGTCAGAGACTGCTTGCAGAAAGATCCCTAAAGGAAGAAAGGAGAGTTTGGCTTGTTCCTACTTAATAGATGTTGGTGATTTGAGTGCGACCAGTGATTCAGTCCTGGTGAATCCTAGCAACTACAGGAGCTAAGCATTGCTGCCACTTGTGGACATAAGTAATTTTTGATGATCTCTGGGCTGGGTTCCATAGAACTCAGGAAACATTCTAGTAGGCTTAGCCTGCAGTTGAAGGAAGAACAACAGAAACTGGCACATTGCCCTTGAAAGTGCCAGTCTGTGGCCTGAAATAGTGAAATATCATGTGACTACAGATCTTTAAGAGGTGGAGTGGATTTTTTTCATCTGCTCCTGAAGGGAATTGACCAACTGTTGCCTGTACCATCTGCTGTCATGCTGCTGTCTGTCAAAAGACATAAGTGAGGCTGTCTTGTTCTTCTAGCCTATGTAATGTATTCTTTTTGATGTGGGATCTGTGATTCTGCATGGAATCACCGTCCTTGGAAGCATTAGACACTTGAGTTCAGACAGTGAACAGTGTGGTCCAATTGATGTGAGCTGTGCTTTGAGCAGGGATTGAACCTTCTGTGGTCTCTGCCAGCCTGAATTATTAACTTTACTTTCTCATATTTTATATTACCCATAGTTTTGTGTTTAGTCTTTGGTTTTGTTGGCTTTGGAAAAAAATCTATTTTATTTATTTATCTATTTTCTTTCTTTTCCTCTTTTATCCTATGATAAAAAAAATTGGTTAGTAGCAGGTTTTTCTTCTTCAGTCTTACAACCAGGTTATGGAAAGTTTTCTCTACTAAACCCTTTATCTACACCTTCTCAAAAGTTTTTGGGAAGATCAGTCACCTTGAAAGACATATCAAACAGGTCATCTTTTTAAAAGTTCATCGAATTAGCATTGGATTGTACTCCCACACTCTTGCTGCAAATGCCAAAGTTACATAATTATACCTGTGGGAAAAAAACGACTTGAAAAACACATTTAAATGATATCGGAAGGCTTGCACTTGTTTCACAAATAAATGCAGTATCTGTAGGGCAGTGGGGATTAAAGTTCATAACCTTTTACAATATTGGGCATAATATGGAAGTCAGATGAACAAGCCATAAAATTACTTCAGAATTCAAGTAGCATTGTAATGAGTAGTTCAAAATGAAAAACAGTCAGACCCCATCTGGAGTCCTGTGTGCCGTTCTGGAGCCCCCAGCACAGGAAGGACATGGAAGTGTTGGAGCGAGTCCAGAGGAGGCCACAAAGATCCTCAGAGGGCTGGAGCACCTCTGCTATGAGGACAGGCTACAAGAGTTGGGGCTTTGCAGCCTGGAGAAGAGAAGGCTTCCAGGACACCTTAGAGTAGCCTTCCAGTATCTGAAGGGGGCCTACAGGAAGGCTGGGGAAGGACTATTGACAAGGTCTTGCAATGACAAGACAAGGGGCAATGGGTTTAAACTGGCAGAGGGGAGATTTAGTCTGGATGTTAGGAGGAAGCTCTTTGCAGTGAGGGTGGTGAGACACTGGCACAGGTTGCCCAGGGAGGTTGTGGCTGCTCCCTCCCTGGAGGTGTTCAAGGCCAGTTTAGATGAGGCCTTGAGTGAGCTGTACTAGTGGGAGGTGTCCCTGCCTATGGCAGGGGGCTGGAACTCAACGATCCTTGAGGTCCCTTCCAACCTTACCATTCTATGATTCTATGGTAAAGTGTTTCACTGTCATTTTCATTTTCCATTCTTTCTAGTAGGCACCTACATCTATATCCAGTTACATGTGTATGCATATATAATAAATATTGAAAAGTACAAACCAATTATGAAGATTTTCCTATAAACTCATCAAAAGATACCAACTTCTGAAAACACAACAGCAAGCTCAATTTTATTTTAAATGTTTGTAATGTTACTGTAGTAGGTGCTGTATAACAACTCCAGCACTAAACTCTAGGTAGTATTTACTTAACATATTCTATGCTATGTTACTAGAGAAGCATGCTGGTTGCTTATAACACAAGAATTACTTTAGTGAATGGTGGATGTGGGAATGTGGCAGTGTTAATTTGCAAAATTTATGTTTAGCAGCATTCATAATCCCAGTAGTTGATGCAACACATACATTCGGGGAACATTAAGTTCAAGCAAACACATCTAAACATTAAATTGTTTCTTGCAAGGCATAGTATTTCTAGTGGAAAAAGAGTGTGACCTTGATGCTTATTTTGTTTTGCTGATAGTCATACCTGTAGTTGATGTAAAGAAGGAGAAAGAGGATTTCGTAATAGATGTAAACCTTTTTGGATGTTCAGTTTTCAATGTTCAGCACAAGCCAATTTCATGTAAACCCTGCAGTTAGAGCCCCACAAAAGTTGCTGATGTGAGGAAATAAGACTCATACACACATCTCATGTCTAACTGGAAAACTGCAGCTACCATGCTTTTAGATTGTAATGAAACATTGGGGCTATCTAAGAAGTCTTGATTTTGTCTTCATGTGCAAGACACAGTCAGATTTGTACTTTTCAAGTCTCTGACTTCATCAAGATTTAAACAGCATTTCTCAGCACAAAATTATCTAGTGGACTCTTGAACCTTTTTCCTCCTTGAAATTCTGTCCTCTTTCAGTGTTCAGTTTCTTTAAAATTGCAGCTAGATTCTTTGAAAGATTTATTAAAGCTTAAAAAGCTTTTCTGTTAACCTGGAATGCTTAATAAGGATGTAAAATATTGTGAGAAACATACTGCAGTATGGTCTGCAAGCAAAAGCATTTGGAAGGTGAGGGGTTAGAGACTACTTTAGCTTCTGTGGAGCAGCTGAATACGTGGTCAGAGGGGAAAAAATAATATTTTGATATTAACCATGCAAAAGTTATTTTCCTAAGGGGAGAGAGGGCTTTCTTCCATCAAATTTCATAAAACAAGGCAAGGCTTGCAATCTTCCATTTTTTTTTTTTAGAACCTCAGTGTATACAAAGAGAATTATATAGAAGAGAATTTTAAAAGCATGTCAGTTGTACCTTGGGCAAAGTTATTTCCATGTTGTAGAAGAAGTGTAATACCCTACTTATAACTCTGGTGCTAGAAGAATGGTCTAATTTATCTGAATTAAAGTGAAAGAGTAAAAGAAATCATGTTCCATAGCTAGTGAACCATAGTTAGCTTTCAGCTCCTTGACAGGTTATTTTGTGGAAACTACATATGCTAGAGTAAGGAGATTTCTTACACAAGTAATATTATCTGATATCAGCATGGAAGATGTTCTGGCATTTGTTTTATTTTCTGAAAGTGTTGGAACAACTTTGAATTTCTAAGCTCCTTCCTTCCTAAGTTGAAAAAAATCTCAAGCAAGTTAATTAATGAGTCTTAGTAAACATTACTAAATGGCTCTGAACTGCTTCATTTTGTTACAGTAAAGCTTGTCTTCATCACTGGATGTCAAGGTGATCTATAGAGGAATTAAGTGTTGCTGCACCAATTTGACAAATTGGGATGCTGACATGTAGAAAAGTAAAGCAAATTGCCAAAGTTTTCTCAGCAGACTAGTAGAAAAGAAAGAATAGACTTTAATCTCTACACTGAGTCATTCCAGTCCTGTAATCATTGAACCATAGAATGAAATGTGAAGGATTATAGAAGTTCTGTTATGTGATGCTGCTGCTCTCTTCCTGTGTTCTCAGCACGGGTATAAGTTGTTTGACAGCTGATTGCCATGTATACACGTTTGTCTTTGGTTATATAACATTAAAATCTTCTGTATTTTCTGCTGGTAACATTATTCTTGTTTCAAAAAGCAAGCAGGAATGCTACTGTCATACTTTTTCCGTTCACATATCATTTACATGATAATTTTAATAAAGATTATTATCAAGAATTGTGTACTTAGTTTCATACTTCTGAAATCTGTGGAAATGAAAACTACACTCCAAATCCCCCAGGAGCTGAGCTTTGCCTTTTTGAGTCTGGATAGTTATCCTTCTTAAAGTGCAGAATATTAGAAATGTGGAACAATTAGTTACATCTTCCAAATTGTTTAGAAGACAGGAGTACTGTAGCTAGAATGTCATAGGAATGCATTGGTTTTGGTTTGTTTTTTAAACTACACTGGATTTTGTGAGTAGTGGACAGTAATACCAGTGGAATGTGTGCACGTGTGTTAATGACTTGTTCTGTGGGATGATGCAGTTAAGACCTTTCCTCTTTATGTTTGCATTTAGTTTCTTCTTGAAAAAATTCTAAACTTTCCAATCTCTTTCAAGTGTACTGGGCATAGCAGATCTTGTACTACGTGGTAGTACCTCCTTATGTCAAACTGCAGACATAGGAGTTAAATTGTTAGCTTATACAGGCAGGCTTGTGTAAACTTTTCATTTGAAAGAGTTAAAATCAAATTGTAAACCATGGATTTTTTTGTCAAGATTGTTTCAGGGAGATCGTTTCAAGAGTAAACAAGAGTGAGTTAACTGAGTTGAATAAAGCAACTGTCTGCATAATGGACAGAAGAGAGGATATAAGGCTTCAGGAAAGTAGATTGGCGTTACAGAAGAGGAGGAGGCTGGGGTAGTCCCTAAAGGCCTGAGAAGTTCAAGATGATTTCTTTGGGGATTTTCTTTGGAGGCTACCAGCAGACTAAGTCCCAGTACTTGAGGTGGTGGGCAGGTGGGTAGTGGAACTGAAGAATTTTTCAAGAGCAAATAAGGGTTGGAAAGTCAATAATGCTTGGAAATTCCAGAGACTTAAAGACTTTTGCAGTAAGTGTAGGCTTGGATTGTAGGGAGGGTTAAGTGTTGTGGGAGCTGGAGCTTGAGTGACGCTGAACATGTGCCGCTAAGCCTGAGCGTACAACTTTTCTGCAACATCTTTGCCATGCAGGTTAGCTGAAGTTGGTGCCATGCACAGGTGCTACTCTGAAGATAACCAGCATAACACTGCTGTCAAGCTCTGGGGTCAGGCTTTCAGCATGAATCTTACACTCCAGCAAAATACACTTTCAGTGAAGAATGGAAATAGCATTACATTCTGAGTCACTTTGAAACCTAAATATTGAGACTGCCCAGATGTTACTGGCTAAAATAAATAGTTGTAACTGAGGTCCACAAATTCTAGTTGAAATCCTGAATGATGATGATTATTTCTGTCTTGTTGCTACTTTGCATATTCAGAAATTGCCATATTTGTGCTGTTTTATTTTTACCTTGATTTTCTTCTGAAACCAGCCTCATCTCTGGAAGGAAAGGTGTGTTTTGCCCTGTGCTTTATCATTTCAAATATTAAGGGAGAATAAAAGAAACCTTCCATCTGTTATGTGGTAAAGAAATTATAACTCAGGAAGCAGTAACACAGCCACCACATCCTGAGTTTATAGTTCCTGTTTTTCAGTCTGTATGCTGGTAGTTTAGTCAAGTAAAATTGCTTTAGCTGTATCAATTGAAAACATACAAGGAAAGGTGAAAAGAACCTTAAAAAAAAAAAATAATCCTCCCAACCTCTGTGATATCTCTAATTTTCTTTGATCAGCATGACTATTCACCAAGAGGAGTATGCTACTTTACAGCATTGAAAATAAAATATCCTTCACTTGTGCTTCTTTCTCATTGTTGCAGTGTACAATAGGAAAGTTGATTAAGAAAATTAGAGGTTTTTATATAAACTGTTTGGAAAAAGTAATTAAAAAGAGTCTTATTCTTCGCCTTAGTTTGACATACAGGATCATTCTGAAGATTGACAGAGAAACTAAAATGAAAGAATGGTTTCGGCAGTTCCATAGTGGACATACCTTAACAAGAAGTTTAGACAAAGACCACAAGCAGCAAATATCCCCAGAGCTTAGGCAATCAAATTTTCATACCTGGGGGAAAAAAAATGACCATATGCCATCCATAACTCTGATGTATTTATTTAGTTTAAATGTACAGACATCTGTTTCACCAACAGTAAAGCCAAAGGTCTCAAAATTCTATCCTTCAGCAGAGACAGAGCAGTGCACTGGTGACCTGTGTTTGCCAGGGCCACACACTCTGTGTTCTCGGCAAGAACTGTTTCAGTTAGAGTCCATTTTGGTAGCATATGGCAGTAAGGGATTCTTACCACCATAGCTTTCAAGTAGGGGCTATTCTCACAGGAATAATGGCAATCATTAAAGGAAGATGTATTGAGTGAAGGGAAGAGCATCTATGACAGTTTACTACATGAAATGTGAGTTGTGTGCAACACCCGCATCCATGTGGATTTCCGATGGTTTCTGTGAAGAAATCTTAGATTTTAACTTTCCTTGAAGAGGAAAAAGAAGGAAAAAAAATTGTCATAGGTAGAAGAAGAAGTTGTCTGTGGAAGATAAATTCAGCAGTTAATCTTGCATTTAGTCTCAGCTGTTTTTGAAGCAGAAATGTTGAAATTCAGGGCTGTAAAATGACAAATATAGCAACAGAAGACCAAAGAGACACGAGAAAAAGGGGGAAAATAAATTGATGTTTTAAAAATGTATTAATCAAATCTGACAACACCCTAAAGATTTCTGTCCAGCCTAGATAAATGGGAATTGTAGACATCTTTAAGAAAGTAAACAAGAGGTTTTTGATTATAAAGTCATTGCAGTGAGTTAATAGTGTACTGTATACTCCTCAAAAACAAAACCACTCCTTAACAATCAATCTTTAATGCACCATGGAAATCTCATATGAGAAACAAATGTCACTGAAAACACTTCCTTATGCTTGCCTGCCATTCCTGGTAGAAAGAATCAATATCAGAAAATCTGACATAACTGCCTTGTGTTATAAAAAAAGATGTCTTGGAAAACTACATAATGATTCACTGAAATAGACTTATCAGTATTCAGTACAAGCAATCATTTCACTTAATCTTGGTTTAGCAAAAAGTTGACATTAACATTTAACACACTGTACTGAATTTTAAAACACCTTTGACTTAAGCAGTAGGAGAGATCATAGTGCATAAAAATGATGTTTCATTTGACCATACGAATTTTGGGGGTTTTTGTTGTTTTTTGTTTCTTGGTTGTTTGTTTTTTTTCCGCAGTCTTTTAACATTTTACTTTGGCTATGTGCTTCAGATTTGAAGACTAGAACTGGAGGGGGATCCAGACTAATGATACATGGTTTTCAATCTTTATGTTTTACTTCTGAATAGCTGCTAGGACTGTTATGAACAGATGGTCTGGCCTTCTGAGGGTGATTATATCATGATCCTAATTAATTACAACAAGTGACCTGTAACTGACTCAAACAATAACTTCAGTTAGAGATTTTTCAGTCAAACTTTCTCTTTTCTAAAAACATGGGTTTAATTTTTTTTGTTTAAATTGGTTCTTAGATCAGATCTGGATATCCATATGCTCCATATGCAATCAGGCAGCTTCAACAGATCAGAGTGTAATCAGATGTAAGCCAAGTTAACAATGGTTGTTGCTTCATGTAAGACAACAAGACTTAAAGGTGATTTCTTGAACTGGTAAGTCCAACTCATTCTCTTAGCAAAAGCTAAGCTCACGTGTGTGTTGTAACCCATTGCTGATGTGAGTGAGTTTTCTTTCCCAGCAATATATTCAGTATAGTAATTAGTAATTTATTTTTATTCCCATCTCTCACCAGGAAATCTTTATCATCTTAAGTCCAGGGTGTAGGTTAAATTAACTTCCTTTGATTCATAAGTCTCAAGTAACGTATCTGACCATTTCTGTTAAGTTTGCTTGTGTGATTTGTCCGAGGCTTTTTTTCTGTTTGATCTGTCTGAAGGCTGGTTGTACACTTGCTGTCAGGACTTTACTTCTCCAAATATTAATGCAGAAATGCTAACTTAACTTCACTGCAACATTTACTCTAATTGTGCCTCTTGGGAACTTTACAACTTAAATGTTAAGATAACATGTAAATTACTGCTTTCTATTGGACAAAAATTTTTCTCTACTCTGAAAAATCCTAAGGTTCAATGTTCAAAATATGGGCAGAGAAAACAAAAAAAAAGCAACTATTGAATGTTTATTTTCATTTAAAATAAACAACCAAATACTCCGTAGCTCCGAGACTATATTTTTGCTCTTCTTTTTTGGTCAAGTGTTATTAAAGAGAACATGCAAACATGGTTGCAGCTCCGATCATGCATTTCTTTAGTTGCTTCTTGTGTTTGTTTTAGACTGAAACTCTTAAATGATGTAGTATTATGGCTGGGCAGGTGAAGTGCTGCAGTTCTTTTGAAGTAACTATCTCTAGCTGTGAATGCGAGAAATGAGAAATGAAATGCTGTAAACAATTCAGTCCCTTCAGGAGCTGAGTGGTTTTTGAAGGGAAAAAAAAGAGCACTGGGTCATTGTTTGTTTCCTGGTCCTATTGATGTTCTTAAATATGCTGAATTTAATAAACAAAATGAAATGTGCTGAAGTACATTTTGTACATTTCAGAAGTTTTACTGAATGGCAGTGAAAAGCATTCAGTGTACAGCTGCATTCCTAAACTACCTCTACTAAGAAAATATTTGGAGGATCACAGCAACTTCTACACAAGGAAAGAAAATTATATTCTCTATCTGTTATGTACATAAATAGCATAAATAAATTAGTTTCTTTGATCTTCATCTATTTCTTGCTCTAATGCTTATTCTTTTAGAGCTGCAGAATTCTGTCCACTACTGTTTCTTATCTCATAATGGTCTTTAGGAAGCAAACTTCTAATCCATTTAGAGAAGCGGATGCATCAACTCTTTCTGTTAGGTAACCATTGTCTTTTAGGACAGAATTATTCACATTTCTTACACATATCTATCTCTAAGAAATCATAGAATGGTAAGGTTGGAAGGGACTTCATGTAGTTCCAACCCCCTGCCATAGGCAGGGACACTTCCCACTAGTACAGGTCACTCAAGGCCTCATCCAACCTGGCCTTGAACACCTCCAGGCTTCCAAGGAGTAGCCACAACCTCCCTGGGCAACCTGTGCCAGTGTCTCACCACCCTCAAACCAAATCTCTTAGCTTGAGTTCCCTGACTTCTCGAGTGTAGTAGGAAACCTGGTTGTTATTTGCTTTTCATTTCTATTGCAGGATATTTTTTTTCTCCCTTTTGTAATTCAGTGCTTTCTGTTACTCTTTGTTTTTTTGGTTTGTTTTTTTCTGTCCTTTCAGCAGAATGCTTATCTGTGACAAAAAAAAATAAAGAAGGAAGTTAACTTCTGAATATAGAGAAAGAAGGGACTAATTGCCCACTAATTGCCAGGAGATCTTTGATAAATCAGATGGCAGTTTAAATGGCAAACTATTTTCAAATTTGAGCTGGGAAATGTAAAACTTGTTCCTTCATGTTGGTATTTATGCAAATGTCCTATCTCAGCTTAAGAAGCTGGTAAAGTCTTGTACTTAAGCCTAGGAAATGTCCATGTATAATTTGTTAAAATCAAACAGTGTTTCCGTAATATGCATAGAAAGTGAAGTTCTTTTTATCTTCCTTAGAGTCTTAAATACCTTCTATTTCACTAAAGAGCTTGGTTAAAACTACAGATTGATTTGAATAGCTTTCATCTCTCTTTAATTTCTCTTTCCTTCATACTTCCCTCAAACCGAAGGAAAGTTTTGATTTGAGGTGCAGAAACTCTGAGTCGAGGCAATGTGAGTGCACCTGAACCACATGGATGGTAGCAGGGTTAGAATGTGCCTTTTTAGGGTCACATTGTCTGATCACCTGCACATTGACTTATTTGCTGTTATTTTTGCAGCAGAAAGTGGTTACATCACTGACAGTGTTGTATCATCTTCTCTGTTCTCCTTTCATACACTCCGTCAAGACAATAACATTAATTTGTGTCCATTTGAATAATGCTTGTTGTCACATGGAAAGAGATCTTCTGACAGGCATGGGCTTTGTTTAGTGAAAACGCTTCCAAGAGTCGGTGATTTTGAGAGACTTCATTTTACAGGAAAGAATCAGAGTGGCTAACAATTCAAACCCACAATTTTTTATTTCCATTTGACCATTTGCTGGTGGATGAGGTGTATGATTCCCCTTTCCATGCTGCAGTCTAAACACTTCATAAACACAATGGTCAGACTTTCTATTTCTGATTGTTGATTGTTGCCGTTTTTGTTGTCTGCGTGATTCTGAGCTCTCTGATGCATTTTTGTGCTGACCGTGGGAGGGTTGTATGTGCCTGTATTTTGGCTTTGTGCTCTGATGTTGCAAGTGCCCAGAAGAAACAAACTTCTGTGGGAACATACACTGCCATTTTAAATGTAACTCACGGCAGGGCCAGGGCCTGCCTTGGTTTGCTGCAGTCCTCTGGGACCCTTCTGATGATTGATGAGCTGGCTAGGACCACCACAGGACATTCTGCAACCCTCTCTTATATGGGACACCCTGCAGCCTCCTCCTCAAAATCCAGCCAGTTATAGCCAATGCAGTGACCTACCACTAGATGGAACCTGTAAAGGTAACCCCTGCAAGAGTGATTCAAATTGATGAAGATATGAAGATGATACACTGTGATTAGACTTTGACTGAGGCTATACCTGGGGCTTCCTAGGCTAGAATTAGTAGTGTAGCACAGATCAAAGCTCTTTGTCTTAATTAGGCAAAATATTTGAATGCTGTGCAAACAAAAGCAATTTTAAGAACTAATAAAAAAACCCAACCAACCAAAACAAGCAACAACAACAACAAAAAAACAAACAAAAAAACCATCCAACCAACCAAAAAACAAAGCAATCTCACTCCCCAAAAATGACTAAATGGCTGTGCCCTTAAAATAGTAAAATTTCTGCCTTAGGCTGAGGTGATCAAACAGGAATAAAAAGATCCTTGTAAATTATTCAAGGTCATCAGGTTATCTATCCATGAAAATGCAAATGCAGCCCCAGGAAGGATCAGGCCTATGGTAGTGGGGGTTGACATAAATGTTAATGACATAAGCCCTAAGAAGTAATTTTCTGAGCATCCTGTAATGAAAACTGAACATAAAATTGAAGTAGAGATGGGCAAGGACCATAACTAGTTTTATCTTATAGGCAGATCAATGCTTTCCCTTTCTAATGTAAAAAACCCAAAACAAAAAAAATATGTGAGTGGGTTTGGGTAGTTTTTTATGTGGCAGTCAAGCAGTTCCCTTTAAAACCCTGCTTGTTTAAACTAGGAGCCAATATTGGCATCAGACTTCCACATGTTACAGAACATACTATGGAGGCAGAACTAACAGAAATTCTGCTAAAGCATGGTTTCATAGACAGGAGGTCCATGCTGCAGTTTGTTGCAACTCTCTAAACCATATTTGTGATATTGTGGCTAAACAGCCAAATATTAGTACATTTTCAGAAATTATTAGTGATGTCAGTCTGGTACCTAATTACCGAGGGGTTTTGAGCAGAAAGCAACTACATCGCCTTAAGCTCCATCCTTTTATATATAAAATCGTTTGTATTTGGGAAGATGAAGTACTTAACGTATAGACTAAGGGACATTTTCTAGGTGTATGAAAATATTTCTTGTGATCTAGCACTGGAACCCCCTCATGAGAATTAGTCACTGCTGAATAAATCAGCCTGCAATGTATAATGGAAATCCTAGAATCCTAGAATGATAAGAATGATAATCTTACATAACAATTCAAATGAAGACAGCTGCGCTGTAGGCATTTGCTCTTACTTGTATGGATTCATAGAATCATAGAATGGTAAGGTTGGAAGGGACCTCAAGGGTCATCTAGTTCCACCCCCCTGCCATAGGCAGGGACACCTCCCACTAGCACAGGTCACTCAAGGCCTCGTCCAACCTGGCCTTGAACACCACCAGGGAGGGAGCAACCACAACCTCCCTGGGCAACCTGCTCCAGTGCCTCGCCACCCTCACTGGAAACAGCTTCTTCCTAAGATCCAGTTTCAGTCTCCCCTCTGCCAGTTTAAACCCATTCCTCCTCATCCTGTCATTACAAGACCTTCTAAATAGTCCCTCCCCAGCCCTCCTGTAGACCCCCTTCAGATACCGGAAGGCTACTACAAGGTCTCCTTGAAACCTTCTCTTCTCCAGGCTGCAGAACCCCAACTCTTTCAGCCTATTCTCATAGCAGAGCTGCTGCAACCCTCTGAGGATCTTTGTGGCCTCCTCTGTACCCGCTCCAACAGTTCCATGTCCTTCCTGTGCTGGGGGCTCCAGAACGGCACACAGGACTCCAAGTGGGGTCTGACGAGAGCAAGTCTGTGACATTTCATCTCTTCCTTTTCATTAGATAACAATATCTTCGGAGTTGTCCTAGCACTTCTGTCACCTTATTTTTGTCACAAATCTGTAAATATGCAGTTCTTGAGGGAGCTGGAATATCAGGTTGCTAAGCCACTATCGATCACATCACTGGATTAACACTACATTGGAGATGTTGCCACTGACTGTAGAAGTGAAAAGGAACTCCTCATTTTAAAAGCAGTTGAACAAACAAGATTGCGGGAGCTACAGGCCAGCCAGGCTCACCTTTCCTATCAGAAAGGCTGAGAGCACTGAGGCTGTTTAACTTGGAGAAGAGACTATGAAGAGATTTATAGCAGCTGAAGGGGACCTGTAAGAAAGCTGGAGAGGGAGCCTGCAATGGTAAAACCTAACACATATTGAGTTCCTGCACTCTTTACTTCCACTCAAATGCTATTGCTAACTTCAATCAAGCAATAGCGACTCTGGCAATCTCTGGCACTCATCTGCTTTTCAAATAAAGCAATTCCTAAGGGCAGTTCCTTTCCTCAGATTTGGACTCTGTATTGCTTCTTTCCTCATAATTTATAGAGGTTTTCTTATGTAGTTCGGCTCTAGAGAATGTTTTCCTCACAGTATTACTTTCTACAGACAGTGTTATTTGCTTTTGATTATGTAAATCCTACTTAATGAAGTGGATGTCAATAATCCACTGTTTTCTGACCAGTGATATTTTCTGTAAAAAACACAAACTATAAACTTCCTGGGTGTAATTTTGCATGCAAATATGGTCTTCAACCTTTTCAAGCAAATACACTTCCATATATGCCTGTTACACCTCTGATTAAATGAGAAATGATAAATAATTAATACGGGAGCCTAGGCTGGTCTGTCTTTCTCTGCTTCTTTCCAGAGTGCTAAAGGAGAAATCTCATTAGCTAAGCTAAGATGAAGCTCTGTTGTACTTAACTGATGATCCTTCACATAGTCTCACTGCTCTGGGCCATTTGGAAGGTCAGGAGCAAAGGATGAAAAATATAGTAAGTTTTCATAAGCACAGCTGGAATCTGGCACAAATTTACCACTGGAAACACAATCTGCTTTCTACTTAGATAACCACATTATATTTTATTTCTGTTGCACTTGCATAACTTTTATTATCCCCTACTCCAGGATTTTATTATGTGAGACACTGCAGAAAATTGCTCTGTAGATCAGCTGTCTTGGAGCGGTGGAGCAGGCTTTAGGTGCTCTGCACTTTATTTAGGAGGTGCTTTTTGTCCTTTGAGTTTATTCCTGGGAAATGGACAGTTACTTTGAGTAGTCAAACTATTTTAGCCATTTGACTTAATAACTAAAACTTTAGTCGCTGAGGTGTATTTTGTGTTAAGGGATGGGACACCTTAAGTTCAGATTTTGCTCAAGATTCAAATGAGGAAGACATACATAGGGAAGGATACTGAGACTGTGAGGAGGGTAGGAACTGTGTCCAAGTGACAGCTCCATCTAGTTCACCTCATCATGAGATTTGCACAGTTTGCTAGAAATTGAGAGATGAGTGCATACTTGAACATACTTGTCCTAAACAGGTCTTTCCTGTCCCCTTGTTGTGCGCTGTCTGCAAGAATGAATGGAGATGTGGCCTTAGTGTAGGATTAGATGATGCCACTGAGCTGCTCTTGATGCATACTACTTTTCTTACTAGTGGATGAACTGGCACTGCTCTATAGGTCTCTGCTTTTAAGCTATTGAGGGTAATCTGTCTCTATAAAGGTGTTTTCAATGAGTATAACAGAAACATGAAGAAGATTGATTCTTAAATATATGGTGTGCATTTAATCAAAACACTTTTACTGTTCATACAGACACAAAGCACATATTAGACAATAGCGTAACATCTGGATTTATGGTTAGCTTTGCTCATAAAAGTATACACCAGAAAAAAAGAATATTTGTTAAGCATTTTATTTTGGGTGAAAATGGCATTGCAGACAGAAAACCAAGTGACCGCCTGCAGCTTTTGTTCTCTTTTCTAAGTGACCTCTTTTACTTAGTATGAAACTTATTAGAGCAAATATTTTGAAATGAAAACAGAGTAGGGGAATTATGTGGCCTATAGCCAATTGCTCAAGTTGTGTTTTTCTTGCTAACCTGAGCATATTTTACTGTCAAAGCTAATATATAAATTATATATACATGTATATATGTATAT
>VWYK01050669.1:0-16772 GCA_013399775.1 Semnornis frantzii | reverse complement strand
AGGTTTTAGATTAAAGAAACTTCTTCACTGAAAGTTCTTCCCTTCACTCAAAGACTGGAATCAGCTCCCCAGGGAGATGGTTGAATTCTCATCCTTGGAGGTGTTCCAAAGAGGCAGACGTGGTGCTGAGGGTCTGGTCTAGCACCAGAATTAGTTAGAGTTAGACTTGGTGATCTTAAAGGTCTTTTCAAACTTAAATGATTCTATGATCTTGTTGGGTCTGGCTGAGGTGGAGTCGATTTTCCCCACTGCAGTCTTTCCAGCACTGTGCTTTGTATGGTAAGCTCAAAAGGCGATGGCAACACACCAATGCTTTCACTACCCAAGCAGGCAGAATTGAAACAGGTTATATGATTAGAGGGCAGCAAATAAGATGGCAGTAATGCCAGGGGCAGTGAATGGGATGGAGTTTTACAGGCAGTGGGCTAGACTGGCACAGCAAGTTGGAAGAGAGTGGCAAAAGGAAGTGCAAGTGTCAAGCCAATGTATGCCAGCAATTTATTGGGGAGGAGAGAGGGGATAAAGCAGTTAGGCAGGTAGGTAGGCTAACAAGTGAGGCAATGAAGGTGATGAGCAAAATATGTCCCTGAGCTTTAGCTGGAATTTATTGTAGCTTTCAAAAAGTCTGGATTTAATTCCCTCCACCTTACTTTCTCCTGACATGGGGAGGATTGTACTCTTGCCTCTCCTCTCTCTGTTTTAAAATGCAAGAGTGTTTTTTTTTCCTTAATTACTCTCTCCACAAGACACAGGTTTTGAAAGCTACTGACAGCAATTCTTTGTTTCTTCAAGGAACTCTGGACTGGTTATTAAGAAAACCAAATCCTCAAATCTTAACATGTTGGCATTTCCCCCTTGTGTGTGTGTTAATGACCTGAGGTGCTTACCTTTCAGTTTTTTCTCTGCCCTCCTATAAAAGGAATTTGTTCAGGCATTTTCATGTCACAAATTGCCAAAACAACCCTTTGCTAGCTCCCTGGATTGAAGAAAGACATAGTCCACAAAGCAGGGCTCTGGCAGGATGTCTGGAAATGGACATTGTCTAAATCTGACTGTTATGGCATGGGAAGAGTTAAAAACTGACTGAATGAAGAAAGACCTGGACCCATTTGGTATTGGCCTTGATGATTTCTTAATAGGGGATTAGGAGTAATTTATTGCTACAGTCAGTGCTGTGTTTACTCACACATCAAGTGGGTAGTAAAAAGGATAGATGCATCATTAGCAAAAGTCATAGCAAGGATTTACAAATAAGGGTTTGGGGGAAGAGGAAAAAAACAGATAATCATGATTCAGTATTTATGTTTGCACCTAAAGTGACTCTGAGATTTCCAAACTGGCCTCACAGATCAGTTACATTCAATGGCAGATGCATATATTTTATCACAAGAGGTAATTTCAGGATTTGAATAAAGCCAAATCCCAGTAAGCAAAGATTGGCTTCTCAGGCAATATCCTAAGCAGGAGCAGCCAGGAAGCAACTTGGTGGAGCTGACTCAGCCCTTTGCCCTTCTCAGGCAGATAAATTGAACTGCCTCTGCTTGCTGTGTGGCATGCTTCAAATGAAACATAAAAGACAGCAGCTCTACTGGCTTTGCTTAGGTGCTATTGCTCACATTCACATCAGCTTGTCTAAGATACTGAGCTCAGGTCTCCTGCTAGAGAGCTACAATGTTGGTCAAGTTGCTGTCTCTGGTGGAGAAAGTGCCACAACCTCCATCTACACTGAGCATAGAAATTGCCTCTGGTGACCTCTTAACTTTGCTGCTCCGTGTTTGGGGGGAATATTCAGTGCTTAAACAACAGTGCTCTCTACAACTCCCCGTAGTGATGTGGGGATTGTTCTCTTCTCCCTAGTACCAGGTGATAGAACAAGAGGTAGTGACCTGAAATTGCACCAGGGGAAGTTTAGGTTAGATATTAGGAAAAATTGCTTTCCTGAAAAAGTGGTCAGACATTGAAACATGGTGCCTGGGGAGAGGTGGTGGAGTCAACATCCCTGGAGGTGTTTAAAAAAACCATGGACATGGCACTCTGGGACATGGTTTAATGACTGTGGTGGTCATATTTTGACAGCTGAACTCCATGATCCTGAAGGTCTCTTCCAAATGAAACAGTTCTATGATTTTATGATCAGCTCATCTAAGGTACCCAACTCAAGTTTTCTGTTAGAAAGTTATAATGTTGGCCAAGTTGCTTTCTCTGCTCAGTAGAGTATGTGCCCCAAAGTCCATCTACAGCAAGTACAGAAACTGCTTCTGGTGACCTTCTTAACTTTGCCACTCCTACTTATTTTTGGGGAATATTCAGTGCTTAAACATCAATAAAAATCAAGTATGCATGCAGGAGTTCTTGATCACCAGTTGCCCACTGACCTCTGTTTGGTGGCAGCCCTGTTTGCTTCTGCTCTCCCACAGAAGAGCTGATGGTGTCTGGTTGTGCCATGCACACACTGTATATAATTAAGCACTGGGGTTGCCTGTAGAGTGAGCAATTATAATGCATTTATTTTCTGCATCAAAGAGAATTCACATTTAATTAGTTTTTCCCAAGTGAAACTGATACTGTGAGGGACTGTCAGGGAACTAATTTCAAATTGTGCACCACTGCAAGTCAAGTTTCTTTGAAATCTCTCTTTTTTAAAAGAGTTTGTCAAATAAAATGTCAGCTTATTGCTGGGTTTATGTCACTTTTGGCACAGAAGTAGGAATAGGGAGTTAGTTCACTTTCTTCCTAAGTTACAAGCTTTACTGTCAGTGCCCCTCAAATGTAAAGTCCTGAAAGAGGTGAAGGCAACATTTCCTATGGAAATTTAAACCACCGTTTGGGGAGGACATCAGAACTAATAAAGTCTGTTTTCCTCTGGATTTGTGTCCTCCATTTGTATACCTGCACCACCATTACCCTCAAGTTAGTTTTTCATTAAAAGCTTCTTTAACAGTACCTCTGATAGCTGGTATAAGGTATCATCAGTATTCTCAGTCATTGCTGGCTGACTAGGTCATAGGTTGGAAGGGCTCCAAAGAGGTCTCCAGTCCAACTTTCTGTTCAAAGCAGAATGAACTATGCTATTGTCCTGGTTTTGCTGGGCCTGAATCCGAGGCCAGCCATGGGCTGCAGGCCATTAGCAGCTCTGAGTCGGCCAGCACAGCTGATCAGAGTTGGCTCCAGGTGTATCCCGGCCCATCAGCGTCAAAGTCAGTATAAATAGAGTCCTACATGTGTTTTTCCTAATCTTGCTCCTCTTTCTTCCTTTTTCCTGCTCCTGTGGGCTGCTTTTCCATTTTGTGTAACTACTGAACATTTGCTGGGGTGAGTATTGCTTTAGGTACTTTATGTTGGCATGGGTACCAATATTGCTGTTTCAGTAAGTCCATTTTTGTTTCAACCTGTGGGTCTTCTCCCCTTCTCCTGATTCTTCTTCTCTCCGGGCAGGGGTCATCAGGTGTTGGAGTAACTACTGGATTGTAGCCTCCGTTCCAGGCTAAGCATAGACAGTCATCAGATCAGTTTGTTCAGAGTTTTTTCTTCATGGGTCATGAAAACCAAAAATGATGGAGACTGTACAGCCTCTCTGGGCAACCTGCTCCATTGTCTGGCTATCCTCAGATAAAGAAGTCATTCACCTATATCCAGTCTGGACCTCTCTCTTCTTTCAGCTTATGTCTGCTGGCCCTTGTCCTCTTGCCCTGAAACAGTCTGAAGAGCTTGACTTCTCCTTGATGGTCTCATCCATCCCCACTTCCACAGGCCCAGGGAAGATGCTGTAAGGTCTTCTTGAAGCTGATTCTTCCCTCAGCTCAACCTACCTTGATCTGTCAGCCTTGACTACCCTGGAGGCCTCCTCTGAACCTGTTGCAGAACACTGATGCCTTTCTTGTATGAGGGGTTCAAAAGTAGATTAAGGACTGAGATGTGGTGTAACAAGTTCTGAATAAAGGGTGGAAATAATTTGCTTTGATCATGTTCCTGGTAGTAGAGCCCAGGGTGCTGCTGGCCCTCCATGCTTCTAGGACATGTTGTGGGATTTTGAACACCTCACTGCCTCCTAGACTTGCCCTCAACCAGCATCCCCAGCTTGTACTGTTGCAAGCAGTATAGCTAAAGCATGCCAGATGGCCCAGGTAGAATCATGCTCATGCTTTTGGAGAAGAGGCTGAGGAAAGACCTCCTTGCACTCTATGACTGCCCAAAAGAAGGTAGGAGTGAGGTGGCATTTGGTCTCTTCTCCCTAGTATCAAGTGACAGAAGGAGAAGAAATGCCTGACTTAAACCTTTGGTTGGTTAGGTCAGCAGTTGGACTCAATGATCTTAAGGATTTCTTCCAACTGAAACAATTCTATGATGTAGTTTGCCCAGCAGCTGAGCTTTAATCTGAGGCTCTCTTTTTTACACAACCTTTTCTTTTCTCCAAAGCTGGTGAAGATGCAGTACCTGGGTCTTGCTTTGCTCTCAGGTCAGTCAGAAATCAACCAATGACAGAAATTCCTTGAGGAAGAGAGGGAGAAAAGATGAATAGGTAGGCAAATGCCATGTCCACACAGGCATGCTATTTCCCAGACATCTTATTTCCCAGGCTAAAATTACAGCTGCAAGCACTGAGACTGTGCAGAAACTTAGAGCCATAAAATTATCTTGTATTGACACTGACTACATTGAGAAGAAACATGTAGTTCCCAGCTCTTATTTTAAAAGTAGTATGAAGATAAAGTGATGCTCTTCTGCCTTGCAGAAGCTGTGGCTGGGTAGAATGAACAAGTGTTTTAACATAAAGCATCCAAGGAACAGTGTCTGTCACCTCAGCAGTGTTTATTATTTCTGAAATAGCATTATTAGGATCAGCATTTCTCATGACCGTGTTTTCTTCTGGCATCCCAAAGAAGCTGTTTGAAAGAGATGAAATTATCTCACCCTGGGTCTTGTCTTATCAAGATAAAAAAAATGTCATGTCGCATCTGGGTGAAGTCATTGTCTGATCTGGCCCTTGCAAAGGTCTCTGCTGCTACTTCACCATTCCCACTTGGGGAAAATACTGGAGACTTAATCTGTCAGACCATGGGTTAAGATGTGATGCCTGCCAGTGTAAAGGTGAAGTTGCGAGCAGCCCATCCTTTGCTCTACAAAATAAGGCAACAAACCCTGAGAGTCTCAGAGGAAAGATCAGCAGTGGCCAAGTAAATATGAAGAAGATCACATGGAGCTTTTTCACAATTGGCTGAAATTGCAGAGAGCTCAAATAGACATGTAAAATGTCACACTAGGGAAAAGGAAGATGAGGCCCCTGTGCTGGCACTGTGCTGTGTGCGTGAGCAGGTTGTCATACAGTAAAAAATGAAGCTGTAGTGACAAATAGGAATGGGACAGTAAGTTGTTCTCAGATGCATCTAATCTAGCTATTTAAGTGATGAGCCATATAAATCCATGTTGTGTCACCTAACCCTCCACTGTGCAAACACTATGATTAGGAATCATCACCTTGCTCAATGGCAGGGAATTTGTTCATTCATTACATGATAGGATGGCAGCTGACTTCAAAAGCCTCCTGATAAAAGAGACACAAGATGTGTTTCTTGATTCATGCTAGAATAATTTATTCAGCATAGATGCATTGCTGAACTTGGAATCATAGAACTGTTTTGGTTGGAAAAGACTTTTAAGATCATCAAGTCCAACCATTAACTAACTCTACCAAGATTGGTGCTAAACCATGTTACTCAGCACCACATCTCTGCCTCTTTGAAACACCTCCAGGGATGAGGATTCAACCACCTCCCTGGGCAGCCTGTTCCCTTCTTTGAGAACCCTTTCGGTGAAGGAGTTTCTTCTAATACTCAACCTAGACCACTCTTGGCACAACTTGAGGCCATTTTCCCTCATCCTTTCACTTGTTAAATTGAGAAGTCAAGACCCACCCACTAGAGCCTGCTTTCAGGCAGCTGTAGGGAGTGAGAAGGTCTCTCTTCAGCCTGCTCTTCTCCAGACAAAACAACCCCAGTTTCTTCAGCTGCTCCTCACAAGACCTGTTTGCTAGATCCTTCACCAGCTTCATTGCCTACATTTTTGCCTATTTCACTATCCTAAATACTTGGGCTGTACACTTAATGTCATTTACTGACCAAGACTTTGCAAGACTTTTATACATAGCAGAATGATTAATTTATTGAATTAAACCAGCTAGAAGATTTTAGGACAAAGTCAAAATACCTCTATTAGTCCCAAAGTGAATTGAATTAAAATAAATTTCTTACAGACCCGATGTAATGAGAGCTTTTGACAAAATCCTGCAGATATTATCTCTTCGCTATGCATGTCTTGAGTGTTTCATAATGACTCTGTGAACCTGCCAGTTAAATCCACAGAAGAATGCTGGAGGTTTTTTTGCTGCTGTCTTTTTCTAGTGTTTTCTCTTTTGAGAATGTGTAGAATCATGTCACTTCTAAACTGAAGCCTTTGTTTCTGAATCTGATGCCACCTTCTCCTTTTCCTGACAGAATCAGTTTCCTCCTGGTACTCCAGGGCTACATATGGTGTTGCATTGATATCCGTTGTTACCACCAAATGGCATGGCAGATCTGATGTGATGTGGTTGGCTAATCAACAGTAGCCCCTTCATTGTACTACAGATATACTTTTTCTTAGAAAGGCTTCTGAACACCCAAGTGTTGTTTCATGGCTGATGCCAGAGACCATTTTTATCTGTTTACCAGCCCTTGAGAACATAGAACATATATTATGCTCTCCAGGACCCTCAGTGGCCCCAAGAAAATGTTACAAATATAGCTGGAAATGACGCGGAGATTTCATCCCACAATGAACCATTATTGTTATCATAATTAAGCTTTCTATAGCTGCTATTATTTAGGTGATCTTGAGGTCAGTGCTTGATCCCCAGCGGTTAATTAGTTGTGCTGCAGCCAATTGGTTTCAGGCTGTAGATGAGAATAAATGTGGAGAGAAGACTGTGACGTGAGCAAGCAGAACAGAGAGGAGCAGGCAATAATTTCTGCATATGTCTGTATGTAAGAACGAATTTTGTTTGAAATGTGATTTACTGTTCCTCAATAGATCCTTCTGGACAGCTGAAATGAGCAGGGCCATGGTGTACTGGGTAAAGAACTAGCTGAGTGCCAGAGCTTTGCTAGTCAGTGAATGACCAGTGAATGACCAGTCACCAATGTTTGCTCCTCAAGGCTCAGTTTTAGGGTCAGTTCTAGTTAACATTTGAATCAGTGACCCAGAGGCAGAAGTTGAATGCCTGGTTAAAAGCTTGCTGATAATACTAAACTGAGAATTGTTGTTGACTCTCTTGAGGAGCAAGAGGCCCTGCAGAAGGTTAGGAACAGACTGCACTGAGAAGTCATCAGTGGTCTGAGTATGCCAACAATGCACATCACAGCTCTACTCCTCTGCAGCACCCCCTCCCCTCCACCGCCCCCTGCCCAGCATCCTTTGGAGGAAGCCTTTGGGGTACTGGCCCAGGGGCTGTCCCTGCCCTTGGTGGCCATGCACTGGGGGGTATCCCTCACATGTCCTCTGCCCCTTGGCTCCCCAGCACAAAGCAGTGTTGTTACTCTTTTCTCAGACCATGGCACAAACTGACCCTGCAGCCCTCAAACTGTTAGCTGTCTCCCTCTGTGCCAGAGCTAACATCCGTGAGGCCATGGAGTGATGAGGACCAGGGACTTTATATGGCTGGACTCACTCACAAGGAGTGTGAGAGGTGATGATTTCAGTGGCTGTAGCATGGAAGAAAGCCAAAGTATAACCAGGGTGGTAGATTGGGATGGACGGTGCCAACGGAGCACCACAGAAATGAGACAGGCTTCGAAAGTCAAGGGAGCAGAGGTGACAGTGGTGCAAAGGTTACGCACTTCCAAAGCTAGAACATTTGCATGCATGCCCAAAGTACAGCTAGGCAAATGACAACTCTTCCAAGCTTGGAAAGTAATAAAGCTTTTGGTTCCCCCTGCATGAACTTTGCAGAAATGTGGAGTGTGTGCAGGATTCCTTCACCATTCCTTACCAATGCACCAACAGTGAGATTTGCCACTACCCTGCTTATGGTGAGGTCATCCTCTAGGAAAGAAGTCCTGAATGGTTTTGTACTCTTCACCACCCTTGTGCTTCAGAAATTCTTTCCTTCCTTTGGCCTTTTTTCATGTGTTTCTTGAAAGCAGTCGAAGCCCTCTCAGTTTTCATCTTGCTTCTGCCAGTTGTCATCTTCTGTAGACCCACCATGCCCTTAGTCAACTGCGCAGTCTTTGTTTGCCTTCATCCTTGACAGCATTTCTCTTTCTTGAATCTGAGGAATGACAAAAGTATCTAGATTGCAGATCAGTTCCATCAAGCAGATAAGCTAACACCAGGAATCCTAGGTCTTGGAGTGGACTTGGAGTGGAGCAGCAGCAACATGATTTACACATTATCTAATTAAAGTCAGGATGGATTAGGTTTGGGTAATTGATTGCATTGTGGTGTGCAGCTGTTGACTTTTAATTGGTTGGACTGAGAGAGAATTTAGTTTTGTGAGTTCTGTTGGCATACCGATGGGCGATCTGATCTAGCAACTTGCAAGCCCCATTTACACCTGTGAGTAAAAAACCAACTTGCTTCATACCAAAGACTCTACTATCAAAAGAAATTAAATATTGCAGGTATACATACAGGCAAGTAATTCACATCTAGCCAGGAGGTCTTATTTTTTTCTCTCTGCTGCAGCTGGAGTTGCATTTAATAAGGGCAATCACCTTATTATAAGAAGTCCTATACATGTAAAATATTAATTTATGCAGTTCTTAGCCTAAGTTTCAGATTTGCTTTCTGATGTTTTTTTGTATATGAATTAGACCTTAATATTCACATGATATTGTCTGAGTCTCCTGTGTGATTGCAGGAGTCATAGGATTTTCTAGATACAAATTGTTATTCTTCACTGGTTTCCACAACTGAGATTGGTGAAGGAGGGAGGAAAGAGCTACAGGAGATGACCAGTGCTCTGTGAAAAGACTTGAACATGTTCAAGTCTCAGGTACACTACAAAATTCCTTCATGACCTTTTGAAACTGGCTTTAGCTGTGTCTACCAGAGACCTTGCAACAGTATGGAAATGTTCCCAAGCTAGTGAGGTACCAAGCCAAGGGCTGCTCTTCACACAATGCTCTACTCAGCTACCTAACCACTAACTGAGAAGAAGATTATCTTCCAGACTTGAGTGTCTTTCCTTTGTGCTGCACTCTATTTGTAAACATCCTTTGAGGTTGTCCATGCTTCAGCTTTGCTCTATGAACTCCTCCTCTGATCACACATTTTCTGATGAATCAGAGAGACAGGTGCTATTTCTAACATTTTGTTTGGGTGGCACCTAACAAGGGATATCATCATCTTTAGCCAATAGTGTGATACAAATGAACAGGAGGGGGGTGACTTGCTCTTATTTCCTTGGACTGCTGTATCAGCTAGAGTTGGCGAGCCAGTTTTACACCCCTCAGAGTGAAATTATGAGTAGAATTAGAAGATTGTAGATTGGATTAGTCTTTCCCAAAGCATAGCAGGATCTATATCACCTAGCAAACATCTGAAGTGGTCTGGATGAACCACCTTGTTCCAATAGTGAGGTAAATTAAAGGCAAAAAAACAAGGAGGAAAATTAAACAGAATTTAGCTTAATAGTGACCATCAACAAGTTGAACCCCACTGGTTATAGTTCTCCTTTCCCCAGAGCCCCTAGCTGGGTCCTAAGTCTTCCTGTTAGCTGTCATAAGATGAAGCAGGAGCCAGCGGGCCTGCCAGGTGAAGGCTGACATTTCACAAGGGGAGAAAACAGGCTACACTGCCTTCTTAGGGACTTCTTCCTCCACATCACTGGCTGAATGCTTTTCTCCATTCTGAAAGCCACCTGGTTCCCTCTTCTCTCCTCACTTTAAGTTGTATCTGGAGTACTGTATCTGGTTCTGAGCTCCCCAGTTCAAGAGAGACAGGGAACTACCAGACAGAGTCCAAGAGAGGGTCGCAAGGATGATTAGGGGACCATCAATCTGATGAGGAAGGGCTGAGACCCAAGGCTATTTAGCCTGGAACAAAAAAGAAGACTGAGAGGGGATCTTGTAAATGTACCCAAATATCTAAAGGGTGGAGTTCATGCGAATGGGGCTGGACTCTTTTCAGTGGTATCTACTGATAGGACAAGGGGCAACAAGCACAAACCAGAAAATAAGAAGTTTCACTTAAGGAAAAATTTCTTTCCTGTGAGGGTACCAGAGCCCTGGACCAGGCTGCCCAGAGAGGTTGTGGAGTCTCCTTCTTTGAAGACTTTCAAAACGCACCTGGAAGGATCCTGTGTAGCCTGCTCTGGGTGGTACCTGCATTAGCAAGGGATTGGACTAGATGATCTCCAGAGGTCTCTTCCAACCCCTACCATTCTCTGATTGTAGCAGTCTGCAGTTCCTCTCACCTCAAGATGCACTTTCAGTGAGACAACCTGGTGCTCTTCCAGAAACTCGTGTGATAGTCCTCTCCCTTTCTGCTTGATGGTGCTGGCCACCAAGAGTTCAGCTGGTACTGAATGGAAGACTATGGGAAGTAAAGCAGAAGAGCAAAGACACAGCACTTGCTTTCCCAGTGCTGAGCCATACAGCCCAACAGCTGCCACGGTGTATTCCTGCAACCCAGCTACCCTTCCACCCATTAACTACGTCGAGCTCTACACCTACTATTTGGTGGCATGTTGGGGCTTTATTTACAGGATTTTGATCTTATTTTAGGCTCCTTTGAATTATAACCCAAATACTGTTGTTATATGATGAATCCAAAGGTCACAAGGGCATGCTACAATCATGAAAGATTAATGAGATGCTTCATTAACCTTTGCACTTCAGTGCTTGGAAATATCTTATCTGTGTTATTTTCAAGGGGAAAAAAAAAGTGTTAGTAAAAGGAAACAATATACTTTGGTGTTACTAAGATACTTTTTTCTCAGAAGTTAACACCCTTTTTATCTTCTGTCTTCTGAAACCTTCCACTGCTTTCTCCTTTCCCTTCTTTCTTACTTGTCTCCAGGCCTGTCCTCACATCCCTTTAAGAAGAGCAGTGACCTTTTCAATGGTGGAGTGGCATCCCACCAACGGTGACCTCCTCAACTAGCCACCCAAAATTCAGATTTTATTCAAGGAAGTATTTAATCTCATGTTTTGTGTCACTTCTCCAACATCTCTCATGATTTAATGGTGATTTAGAAGCAAGTTTATTGTAGGTAAAAGGAGAAAGGTAACTTCCTTTTCATGTAGCTGCTTTAAAGGTGTATGAAAACAACTCTAAAATATATAGAAATGAAAAGTTTAGTTTGAGACTAGGTATTCTGTCCAGCAGGACAGATTTAGACTTACAGATTTGCTCCTGTGCTGTAGTGAGGTAAATGAATCACAGAGAAATCCCACAAAAATTGTAACTTTAGAAAGCATATTCAGATGTTACCTTAGATAAATCATTGCCTGGGTCTTGGTTTGGTGGGGTTTTGTCGTACTGTACTTTGAGCTCGTATAAGAATGAAAATTTAGTGAACTGAGCAGAGCATAGTACAGAAAAAATTCCTAAAGTGCTAAATTGCTTTTTTGAATCTCTCAAATCTCATTGAAGCCCAGTAAGCCTTAGGTTTCTGAATCATTTAGGTCTTCTGAAAACTCTCCTCCAGTTTATTCTCTTCAGCCCCTATCTCCAAAAGCTAATAGTTTGGAGTTAGACAAGGTAGCAAAATAATTGACGTGAGCCTTATTTCACGGAGGGGAAAAGCCAAAGGCATATTAAAGGAACAGCTTTCACACATGTCTGAGGGCATTATTATAAGCCTGCTTCCATCTCTTCCTGCCCTTCTCCCTTTATTAACTCAAATACTAAGTGGTTTGTCCATGCCTACTCTGGCAATGAGAAAGAGATGCCAGACTGAGCTCCTGCCATCACGGTCTCTGCTGCCGTAATCAGAAGTTAGTCACTTTATTCTCTATGTTAAGTAAACAACCAGCACAGTCACCTTACAATGTCCACAGCAGTGCTGGGGATCTCTGTAACCTCTGCAAACCCTGGAGCTTTGCCTTTTTTCATTGCCGATGGGACTCTATGCCTTCATTGGTGCTGTGTCAGTAACACACTGTCCTTTTATGAGGGTTACTCTTTTAATGCCACAAATACAGAATGAAGGAGGCAACTGGTGACTGACTCTAGAATATTGCTCTCTGCTCAGTAATGAACCTGGCCCTTAATGGTGAGAGATGGGACTTGTAAGACGTTGGGGAACTGCTCCTAGAGGTCCCCTGAGAATTAATGTTGCCCTAGATAAGCATTGGGTGTCAATCACGCTGTCCTTCCCTCTCCTCTGTGACAAGCTTCTGGCCCCTCCACCCTGAGGCTGAATTCTCACATCCCAGAGATTTTATTTGAATTTTAGGGTTTTTAATTTTCTTTCAGATGTGGAGACTCCTCAACAATGAAAACCAAGTGTTAAAGCTGAGGTACCAGTTGGCTTACCAAATTAAGCTTGTTTAAGTTTCATTTAAGACTGTGGATGAAATCCTGGCTTCAATGAAATTTGTGCATAAAAATCTGATTGGGTAGAAAAAGTCAGCCTAAGATCTGACCCCATAAGGACAGAGGTTATCTACCCTTAGAAGCCTTTTCATTTACCAGATGAAGTCCTAATTCCTTCATCCATTCAAAAGCTACACCTAGACATAGTAATTGAGCTAGTACCTCACACGTGCAACATCTATCTGCTCTCTGGCAAAGGATGATGGAGTTTGGAGAGAGGCTAATGCAGCTGAACTGCAACAAATTATTTATAAAGGAGCATCAGGCCTTGTGTTGCCTTGCCAAAGGCTGCTCAGAAATGCCCATCAATCGCCTTTAACTGGTGTGCCTAATCTCCACCTTCAACTCCAGGGCCTTTTTTTTCATCCTTTTTCTGTTGTAAATATGCCTTTTTTCCCTCCTCACACAGGAACTGGTGAAGGTCAAACGTCAGTCCCTCTTTTTATACCGGACAATTTAAAGTCTCTAACGATGAACTCTATATTGAATGCTTGTCTTAGTTCAAGATGTTTCTAACTTGGGCTTTTCACAAACTGTTATTGATCTCCACCTCCAAAGCAGTAAATCCTCCTGTGTAGTAATTCCATAAATACAGCAGAGTTGGAGGGGCTTTGAATCTTCATTTGATCAAAAAAGTTCCAAATCTCCCAGATAAATCTATAACTTTCAGTGTCAGCTTTGCAGGTATTCAATCACTTTTCCTTGGACACTAAATCAAATGCCTTGAGTTTATGCTAAATTTTTTTATGTGCTTCTGTGACACCTGTCCTAAGTGTATTGTCCTCAGGTGACTGTTAATTAAATAATGATTTGAATTTATCATTATGAGAAAGAGGTTATCCACTTAATTTAACTCTTTGTCTCTTTTTTGGGGGTACATTTATGATCACAGAAAGCCATAATTTCAGGAGGATGGAGTGGGATAAAATAATTATCTGAATCTGCCAAATACCTTTCTATAAAGTTCTTTAAAAGGAATTAGTAAACTCTAATCCTTGTTTATTAGAATTATTTATAATAAATCCCACTAGAATCTTCTTTGGAAATATTTGGATTGGGTGAAATTAACCTCTTACAATCACAGAAGGAGGCAGCACCAACTAGTTTGGTTGCAGGGTCTGAAATCAGTTGCAGAATTCTTGACTCACAGTTCAGCTGCACAGCAGTGTGGTCACTGCTGTCAAAGCAATCACTTCAACAGCTTCAGCAGAAGCTGGAACCACTTCTTAAGTTTGGTAATAGATTCCTGGGTTTAATCTGCATGTTTTTACTGGTGACACAATCATCCAGCTACCTAGAACTTGTCCTTTCTTTGCTTAGCTTAGCTGGAAAAAAATATTAGAGAGGTGAAGGGAGGTTGTTTGTTTGTTTCCTGGAGAAATGAACTGTCATCAGATTCAGAATATATCTCTTTTCTTGCACATCTTTTTATTATTCCCTACGATGGATGTTCAGAAAGACACCATGCAAAATACCTCCTAAAGATAAACACAAATCCAACCCTCCTGACTCTGTCAGGCGTTAAAAACATGGGTTCATTAGTGATAGTAATCTTATGGCATTTTATAGTTTTCCTTGCTTCCAAGGAGTCATCTGTATTCCACAAAAAAATTCCTTACCTCTGCCAGACAGAAGCAGAAAAATCTTACTCCTTTCTCTGCTCCTCAGACACAATGTCCTAAACTGAAAGCTATAATCTGAGCATAACTCAGAAGCAGAAAACTCCAAAGCCAAATTCAAACTATTTCAGAGCTGGAGAAAGGAGATTGTGCCTTAAAGTTTGTCTCTGCCATCCCATTATTTGTCCAAACTTCTAACCTCTCCCTGTCTTTGTTTCTTATGATTTGGACTACTGACCTCATTGACTCACATGTTTATAGAATAGTTTGGGTTGCAAGGTACCTTAAAGATCATCTAGTTCCAACATCCCTCCCCCCTCAATGAGCAGGGACACCTCCCACCAGACCAGACTGCTTAAGGCCTCATCCAACCTGTCCTTGAACACCTCCAGGGAGGGGCCATCCATGACCTCTCTAGGCAATCTTTTCCTGTGTCTCACCGTGCTTACTGTAAAGAACTTTCTTCTACTGTACAGCCTAAATCTACCCTTCTCAACCTTCAGTCCACTTCCTATCAGTACAGGCCCTTGTAAAAAGTCCCTTCCCAGCTGTCTTGTAGCCCTCTTCAGGTACTGGAAAGCTGCTATAAGGTCTCCCCAGAGCCTTCTCTTTTCCAACCCTAACTCTCACAGCCTGTCCCCACAGGGAATGTACTCGAGCCCTCTGACTGTGTTTGTGGCACTCAGAATCGTTAAGGTTGGGAAAGACCTCCAATGTCATACCCAACACCACCATGGTCACATGTTCCAAAGTGCCATGTCTCACACTTGAACACCCCCAGGGATGATGTCTCCACTGCCTCCCTGGGCAGCCTGTTCCAATGCCTAACTACTCCTTCAGGAAATATTTTTTTCCTAATATCTAATCTAAACCTCCCCTGATGCAGCTTGAGAGGCCCTTTCCTTTCATGCTATTGCTAGGTACAAGGGAGAAGAGACCATTCATATCTATTTATGAATACACATTCACATATACTTTTATATGTGTAAACATACACATCTATACAGTAGATATATGTATATAGAATAGGTGCTCATAATTTCAGATTGAAATCCTTTGAACCTCTGCAGTTTGAGCAGGAAAGGAGCATGGTTGTGCTTTCAAACATTTAAAATATATCATTGCCTGTGTGAAGTGTTGGTTTTGGAGCAGGGAAAGCATCAGAAGTGACAAGATTGCATCCAAGCAATACAGTGAAGGATAATTTGAAGGCCACTCAATTCAAGAGAGATGTTAAGGTACTGGAACGTGTCCAGAAAAAGGTGACAAAGCTGGTGAGGGGCCCTGTGATGAGAGGCTGAGGGAGCTGGGATTATTTAGCGTGAAGAAGAGGAGGCTCAGGGGGGACCTCATTGCTGTCTACAACTACCTGAAAGGGGGTTGTGGCCAAGTGGGGGTCAGTCTCTTCTCCCAGGCAAACAGCCACAGAATGAGGGGACACAGTCTCAAGTTGTGCCAGGGGAAGGTTGGCTATTAACAGGAAGTTCTTGACTGGCATTGGAATGGGCTGCCCAGGGAGGTAGTGGAGTCAGCATCCCTGGAGGTGTTCCAGAAAAGACTGTATGGGCCACTTAGTGCCATGGTCTAGTTGGTTGGATAGGACTGGGCAATAGGTTGGACTGGGTGATCTTAGAGGGCTCTTCCAGCCTGTTTGATTTCTGATTCTATGATTTGCAGTAAACATAGTGCTGTTACACAAGTAAGTAGCAGTGAGCAGTAAGCATGACTACCAGTTCTCTAATATTTGACTTAGTTCAAGCAGTGCCACCACATTAATCTAATGGAGCATGTGCTTTTAAAAGCAGAAAACCATGCTCAGGTTTACCATGTGCTCTGTTGGCAAGCAGTAATTGGCAACAAAATTAAAAAAAAAAAAAGAAAGAATGGAGTGGATCAAATTCAACATTCATTTGGCAAATAATACCCCCTGCTGTTCATCTGTCTGCATTTAAAGAGTTGGCCAGCTCACAGTTCATCAGTGCTGTTTTTGTTCAGGGTCTACCTTGTGAATGAATGCCTGTGAAGTTCCAGCCGAGTGCCTTCTTCCATTTCTCTTCTTTAAAAGGGGATGGAGAAGCTCAGAATAAACTTGCAAGGGGTGAAAAGTAATTGAGAAATAACACTGGAAGTCTGGAAGAGTCTCAAAGCTGTTTTAACCAAGTGCGCTCTTGCGTGGTGCTCTACACTGTATTCTGCTCGCTTAATGTGTCTGTGATTATTTTTTATCTCTGTTTAGATCTGGGGCCTGCTACACAGTAGGAACTCAGACTCCTCTGCAGTAAGGGAATGCCCACGAAGCATAAAGACCAAGAAAATAAGACCTCTGGGCTAAATGTAGCTACCCAGAGTGTGGCCCACAGGTCAAGTGAGATGCTCCTCCCATCTGCTGTGACCTGGTGACACCACATCTGGAGCATTGTGTCCAGCTCTGGGCTTGCCAGTTAAAGAGTGAGAGGTAACTGTTGGAAAGAGTCCAGCAGTGGCTCCAAAGATGCTGACAAGACAGGGGCATCTCTCTTATGAGCAGAAAAGGCAGAGCTGAGAGCTGTTTAGACTAGAGAAGAGCAGCCTGAGAGG